>CM038120.1:28596459-28659125 GCA_001642375.2 Mentha longifolia | reverse complement strand
TTTCGGCACACGTTTTTCACACGAAACCTAATACCGGTTTTAAAATATCATTTTGAAGTAAATTTTTTTTCCGGGATACTCTGAGTGTCAAGTATCCCATAAAAAAATTACTTTAAAATTATGTTTAAAATCCGTACTAGGTTCGGTGAGGAAACATGCCGAAAAGTCAATAAAGCAAAAGGTCTAACTATATGGATGTGAAGGGTAGTATCAAGAATGATTTATTTGACCTTGATTTAATGTTCTTGATTGACTTCTTGGTTGAATCGAAATTTTATTATATAAGTAATTCATTTTTTTATTCATCCTTCCGTAAAATGTCAATAAAAAGTGCATAAATTGTTGACATATGGCTGGATTTAATAAAAATTTATATACTAGATTTTTTTTTTTGAAGGCGGGAGGAGGAGACGTCAATTTCATGGGTAAATTTTAAGTTTGTAATTTGGTCATGCTTGGTTTCTTGTAAATAACAAATTATGGGAGGGTAAATTATAAGGAATGAGCGTGCTTTCTTTATAAAAAATGAAAATTGCACACTTTTAGTGAACATCATTAGAATAATTGACACTCTTCATGGATACTTCATGGATAGAAAGAAAGAGAGAAAAATCACATATATCACACACAAGAAAAACTCTACTAATAACTAATGCATATAAAAAAAAACTAATGCTATAATAAAATATTTACAACAGTCGTAGATTTATTTATCTATAAAGTTTATACAAGTAGATTTAGTTGCATAAGTATACATTTTATAGATTTGTCCTCAGTTTTATTTTAATATTAGTGTACACCGTACATGTGTGTTTTTTTGACATCAAGTGAATTATCTTAATATAATAATCATAATAATAATCAATAGATAATAATAATAATAATAATAACTATAATAATAATAAATAATAATAATAATAAAATAATAATAATAATACTAATACATGTCATGTATTTTACAAGAAAAAATGCATTATTTTCTTGAAACTTCTTATCTTATTTCAAACTCCGGCGAGAGTTTGAGAACCACCCCATGCACAAATTACAACCAAATACTGAAAGTCCCATGATTTAATCCAACAAAAACTTAATAGTTCGAGAAGAGACCAAAAAAGTGTAGATGGACATGCGTCGATAGTCTAGACTTTAAATGGATTCTCTTTTATTTCATAGTATTGCTACTTCTAGAGCTTCTGAACTCGACTGTTTTATTCAAATTAAAATTGATAAAGCTCTAAATTTTAATAAAAATAATAGTACGTGCATGAGGACTGTTGCGTTAAAAAAATCTACGTTACACGGGAACATGATATGTGGATCTTACAAAATAAGGACACAAATTGTACTATGTACAGCTATTTATTTATTTATTTATCTATTTATTAATTTCTGATGGAGGACTATATATCAAGTTGGGACGACATTTCCTGCATGCATTTATTCAATATTCATTAGAACTACATTTTGATATATATATATATACATAGAGAGAGAGAGAGAGAGGAACAGATGTTGAAGAAATGAGTTGTAACTGAGATGTGTGTCCCTCTTCTTGTCAAATACAAGTACACACAAATGTACAGCATCGCCATTTTTAAGAACTAAATAAATATATCATTTCTATTATATAATTTATATTTGTATGTATATGTATATATATCCAAAATATAAATATGAGACCCTCGAAAATGTGAGTTATTGATGAAAATAAAATATTATTCATTGTTTGACATGATATTATCCAATCTTAAACTGAAAATCTGCATGCATGAATTTATATATAATTCCATGCATATACTGATTCCTCAATCGACCCTTCCAAGGAGAGAAAATTAAACAGCAAAACTTTTCTACTCTTAAATAATAATAATTAAAAAAAATCAAGAAAATTAAATTTTCTGAGAGCCCCTCCCATTTATGGATGCTTTTAAGTGAAATCTTTTATTGATTCACCAACTTTATTCAATTGGACCAGCAAATTAAAGAAGCTAAAATCATCTTCAATTAAACTTCATGGTCCTTCACGTTATTTATTTATATTTTATGTACATATCCCTCATCACAATAAAAGCAACTGCCCTTTTTATTTTTTATTTTATTTTTTGTTTCAGCCACATGGTTACGTTTCATCTCACATTTTATTTTGTATATTATAATATGTTAATGATATAATATGATAAATGATAAAAAAAAGTCTTAATAATTTTAATTACCCCTTTTTTAAATGTGAATGTTGATTATGCCCCTTTTTTAGTACGTATGTAAAATATGTCCCTTTTATTAGTTTAATATAAAAATTCTAATATTTTATTATTCAGCCGACGGATGCGGACGGATAATTACTCACGCGCGGACGGACGATGGGATGTTGATAAGTCTGAGGCCCCCACTCCACTGAATTAAAAGAAGCTGTTTCACTCACATGCACGTAAAATGTTGGATATTTTAGTGTAATTGGATTGACTTGTTTGATCAGTATCGTTATAATAATACATCATATAAGTTTGGTGGTGCGGAGTGCACGCTTATATGAATTTATTATGATTTTAGGGGCGAAGCCCTTAAAGGACGGGGTTCGGGGGCAGAGCCCCCGATAGCGGGGTCCAAGGGGCGACAGCCCTTGGCGGGGTCCAAGGGGCAGAGCCCCTGGCTGGGGTCGAGCTGTGTAGAAAATTCATCGGAAATTTAATTTTCGGAATTTCGAGGGACTAATTTACAATTTTTATAAGTTGCAAAAACCGTTTTGAAACTGATATACGAATCAGTTTTCATGAAAAAGGCTGATCAATTTTTGATTCGTATGATTTCCGGTTCTGCATTCTCAAACAAATTTCATACAAAAGTTCGAAAATTTCTGAATTGTATCCGATTGAATAATTTGATAGAACCGTCGAATTGATTCGATCTGAAAGTGTTATCACGTCTTTCAGAGAATCCGTTTAAAATAATATATAGAATGAGCATTAAAAAATTTATTAATTGAGCTAGACTTATTCACCGCCGGTGGAAGTAGCCGGAAGTCTCCCACCGCCGGCACCAAGGTGTCGCCGGCGGTGGGAGATTTCCGGCCACTTCTACCGGCGGTGAACATGTAAAATTCACTTAAAACAATGATTCAATGCATAAAAACTTATCCACCGCTGGCAAAAGTGGCCGGATCTCTCCCACCGCCGTCATCGTTGTGTCGTCGGCGGTGGGAGAGATCCGGCCACTTTTGCCGGCGGTGGATACCATATTATTATGAATTGAATTATTTTATCTATAATTACATGTTTAATTTCCATAGTGTATGTATACAAATGATTAATTTCGATTTTAGTACTTTTAAATTCAAGAGATGAAATTTAATTTCTTTAATTAATCTCTTAATTCATGAAATATTGTTGTTATTATTCACGTAATATATGTTTTGAGTTTAAAAAAATGATTCAATGCATAAAAACTTATCCACCGCCGGAAAAAGTGGCCGGATCTCTCCCACCGCCGGCAATATTGTGTCGCCGGCGGTGGGAGAGATCCGTCCACTTTTGCCGGCGGTGGATACCATATTATTATGAATTGAATTATTTTATCTATAATTACATGTTTAATTTCCATAGTGTATATATACAAATGATTAATTAAGGCTTTAGTACTTGTAAATTCAATAGTTTAAGTTGACATACTTTAATTCGTCTCTCTATTTTATGAAATCTTAAGTTAATGATATGTTACGATTTGTTCCTATTTTAAATTTATACGCGCCTCGTATAAAATTGTTCCTATTTTAAATTTATATTTTCTATTCCATGAAAAAAAATGAGTGGAGTTTGTTAATTAAATTCGATTGCATTTTTAGTCAATTTAAAACCGCGGTTAATTTTCACTAAACTTTGCATCCCATTATTAATCTCATTAGATTCTTCATAAATTGTATAAAATACACGAATTACATGCAAACAAATACGAATCTAATAAGGGTTTTGTTATAAGAACTAATCTAATGCTAATCTAATCATAAAGAAAGTACTAATCTAATTATCAACTAATTAATTGCAAATATTATGAAACATTGCCTAAAATAAAAAAATAAAACTAAACTAATCAATTAATGAATGCGAAAATTTAAGAAATTTAAGTAAAACAAATAAAATAAAAATAAAAAATTCATGAATATCATTATTTTAAAAAACGTGATTTTCCGGCCACATTCACCGCCGGTGGAAGTCGCCGGAATATGCCCACCGCCGGCTGCTTCAGCTGAAAAGAATGGCCCACTACATTATTTAAAAAAAGGGGTAGTTTCTACATGTTTAATAAAAAGGGGATATTTTTTATATTTTGATTTATAAAAGGGGTATTTTAAATTTTGACCCTAAAAAAAATATCATTTTACAGTGGAGGATCCCAACTGTTTTGCTCTGACGCCATATACTATTTTGCATAAATCTGGTCCCCTCGAATTTAATTTGATCCTCCTTTTGAAGAGATAAATAAAATAAAATAAACTTTAAGTTGTGCTCCATATTAAAAGAATATTAGTATTTCTTTAGATTGACAACTTCAGCTATATTTCTGGCTTGGAATTACTGCTCTTGGCCAATCACAAAATAAAATATCTATTGTGTATACTCCCTATGTCCCATATAATTAGCTACATTTTATAATGGCATAAATATTAAGGGATGAGATAATATGTGGTTATAATCAATTTTAAGAAGGCAGAGTTAATTGTAGCCACATATTATTTGCCTAAAAAGAAAACATAGCTAATAAATGGGACGGATTCAAATGGTAAACGTAGTTAATTAAGTGGGACGGAGAGAGTATTAAATATAGATGCCTTGTGTGAATTTTGAAGTTTCTTACCGATGTGCATCGACAAAATATAAAATTTTAAAAAAGGAATTGAAAACCTCCATCAAATTTATATATCTATTAAAATTATACTCCCTCCATCTGTGATAAACGAACATAGTTTTATTTTACACAAGTTTATTAAGTGGAATTCGGGCCCCACTTAATGTAGCATATTAATATCCAAGTGGAGTTTGAAGGTGGAAATTAAGATAAGTTTTTTTGTGGTGTCTGCGTCCAAGAATTTAATGTGCATGTTTTTTGCAGGCGACCGAAAATGAAAAATTGTGCCCGTTTATCACAAACGGATGGAGTAATTGCAAGATAAAATTGATAAGAAAAATCAATTTACATACTAAATAAATATTTCTATCATTGGGTGCCTATAGCTTGATTGTAGCCCTACACATCGTTACATATCTTACTATAATATATTATCCAAATCCAATTAGTACTTATTTATTTATTTTGAAGCAAATCCAATGAGTATTTGTAAATAATGTGGACCGGGACTGAAATCTTTTGTGGGCTCAAATGTACAAAAATATGGGCCTATAGCATTTAATTTTACATACCCTATTATATATAGTTATGTCAATGTGAAATAGTGTCGTAGTATCCCGTAAAAGAAAAAAATACTTCAAAATTATATTTTAAAACCCGTACTAAATTTTGATCGAAACGCGTGCCGAAAAATCAAATGTCAAAGTCATACTAATATGATAGGATGGAGGTAGTAATTAATTTACATTAAAAAATATTATTCGTATTTCCTATTTTGCCAGTCACTGTGAAAGCTGCTTCTTTTTTTATTATTTAAATAACTTATTTTCTACGGCAATATTAATAGAGTTAAAACAGAATTGTTTCATATACATTTAAAAAAAAAAAAAGAGTGGCTGTTTTATGCATTTAATTAAATAATTTTGCTTTAAAAAGTAGGATGGTAGATTTGATTACAACTGCCCATTACCTAATTCACATAATTCATATGCTTTTCATGGTCCATTTCAATTGGGCCCTAGACTAAATGCATTTATAGGCCTCATTTATAGGCATGATCCACAAATATGAAATATATGTCTGATATTTTTTGCCCCCACTTTTTTTTATTATTTATTGAGTTTTATTATGATAATATTATTGTTTATTTGTGTTTGTATATACTATATATATAATATTCGAGCAATTTTCGGTAGATATTAACTATATACATTTTCTATGAATATGCCTTGAATATATGAACGAACGTTATTAGTCTTATCCTATATTTAAATTCCCAAAAAATAATACAGAAAAATCCAATGGCTTAAAACTCTGCTTGATAGAAAAAGTTTGGATATGCGATTTGCCGAGTATATAAATATCATGTCAGATAAGTGATTTTGACCTATATACTAACACAATTTTTCAGCAAAAAAACACTAATTGTAAAAAATAAATCTATTTTTTTTAACCTTTTAAAATCATTTTGGATATAATTGATTATAAATATACGACATTTCAAATTATAATTTTGCACACGAGCTTTAAGATTTGTCTATAAATACATAATCTTTAAATTGTTTCTGATTTTGTATGTCGATTTTTCTCCAATTTTATGTACTTTTCAAATTATGAATTTGCACACAAACTTTAAAATTTGTCTAAGTATACAAATTTCCGATTATTTTTTATTTTGCACATAATGTCAATTTTTTCCAATTACGTACTCATATTATATGGATGTCAAATTAATGGAACAATTAGCGAGAATGCGAGATTCTAATTCCTAACATACATGAATAACATGTTTTCCAATAAATTCAACTTTCGATTTTCATATCAATGCGAAATCTCACATAATTGAAAAAATTAGACATAAACGATTATGTATTGATATACAAATTTTAAATATTGTGTGCAAAATCGGAATTTATAAAGATTGTGTACTTTGGATCAATTTTTCCTTTTAAAATTATTTTATATGGGTCAAACACGCATATCAAGAAAAATAAATCGGATTATAATATTATATAGTACTACTATACGTACATTAAAAGATGATTTTAGGAATCTGAAAGATTTTGTAATTTGTTAAGTTCGGGAATGTGCTTATTATTAGTGTGGTGGGGAATGCAGCTTTTTTCGTAACATTTAATTATATTTACTAAAAAAAATCCAGAGAAAAGAATGCATTAATTTACTGTTTTGCCATGCATACCAGAAAGAGACGAAGGATCAGACATCAGATATAAATCAAAATTTCAGATCGAACACCAAAAAAAAAACTTTAAAAAAATCAAAGTAAATGCACATGATAATCAAACAATTCCAGTATATATTTCTTCATGGAAAAACAACTCAGATAATAATAATGGCATTTCCAATTCGAAGATCTCAAAAAAAGGACGTTTTTAATATTACGCCTCTTGTCCATCAACTAAGGGATGGCTCACTGTAGCCTTCTCTCCATCTCCCCAGCAAACAATATTCCCCAAAAAAGGGGGAAATCAAAAAATAAAAAAGGAAAAAAAAAATTCGATCGGAGTGTGAATCTAATAATCAGGAGCTGAAACCGTACAGCAATGGCAGGGACTCGCCGGCGAGCAGATCGGAGCTCTCGTTCCGGACGCCGACGCGGCAGCATCTCTGGAGATCCGAGTCGCCGAGCGAGACGAATCGGAGGATCTCCTCGAACAGCGACTCGTCGCACGGAATCGCCAGCGGCCCCGAGTAATTGGCGAAGCCGTACTCCTCCTCGGCCTGGCTGAGGAGCCGCCGGAAGATCGGGTGGTTGAGGAGCGTCGCGCGCACCACGAATCTCCGGCCGCTGCTCCCGACGGAGATCGCCACGTGCCCCGCCGGCACGTCCGGCGGCAGGCGGTGGCTGGCGGAGGGAGACGCCGTCGCCTTCTTCCTCCACGACCTCAGCATTTGCCGGATCCTCACAATGTCTCGGATTTTGTTGCATTTCGCCATGACTGAGCTCTAGAGAGAGAGAGAGAGAAGGTGATGAGTGAGAAGCGGCTTTAGCTGTTTGAAGATTTGAACTCTAGAGACGGCGGAAGTTTATGGGATCTTATTAGGTATTTTGTGACGATTTTACCCCCAGGATTTTGATTTATTTACGAGATTTTGTAAATCTTTTTAATTTATTTTGTTTTAAACATTTACTAATTGATTCACTTCGACAGGAATATCTGAAGATTATATATTTATAAGGCCAGTAGTAATTTAATTTATTTTTTTATGGTAAATTGATAATTTCCTTATCAAGAATCGAAAAATATTTTGTTGGAGTTAATAGGTAGTAGCAATTTATGTTCTTCGATGCATTGTAATCTACAATTATGCATAGCTTTTTTTATTTTTTTTACATGGTAACCTTTGATTGTCCACTAATTCAGGAAAAACAATATAAAATATTGCAATAGAAAAATGAAAAAGTAAAATTAATGGCACTTTGTTTACTATATAAGTTTATTGCATTTTTTACTCGCAATAGGTCGTAACATTATTGCATTGTTGTGTATGGCTTGTTTTAAGTAATTTATCGTTTCTACTAAGCTAACTTAGCTGTGTAACTTATATTTGAATGTTCTTCTTTTATATATATATAGAGAGAGAGTTTGGTTCATCTAGATTTAAGTCCTAGTGTGAGAAGTGTGAATTATGCTTAAAGCTATACAAATCATGTTTATGGTGCATTTTATGCTTATAAGCATAAAATAAGCCATAAGCATAATTTTGTACCATAAGCATGATTCTGTATAGCTGTAAACATGATTTTGTATAGCTTTAAGCATAATTCGCACTTCTCACACTAAGATTTATTTGCATGTGAACCCTTCCCTATATATATATATATATATATATTTAAAAAGAAGCACATTTATATGATGGATACTTTTAGCACCGTAACTTATAAAATAGTAATTTGAATTATAAAATCAGGGGCCGTCAAAAAAAATTATCGGTAAGAGCTGATTTATTAATTTATTTTTAAAAAAAATTTGAATTCAAGATTTGAAAAATATATTTTCCCTACGATTTGATTTGGTTACGAGGGCTTTCGTAGTACGATTATCATAAAATATAAATAATCTAATGAAGTTTCAAGAGTAAAAAAATGAAATAAAAATTAATTTATGTGTGCTTAAACCAACTCGAAGGCACTAAGGGATAATTTGCATAACTCATAAAAATTATGTGCATAAAAATTAATTTATGTGTGCTTAATTTATGTAGTACAATTTTTGCACAATTAACTTCTCAGCTTAATTACTTTGTAATTTGCTAATAATAATATTATTTATGATCAAGTATGTAAGCTCCAAAACATCTTTTAAAAACTCATTAGTTCGATCGAGTATAATCCAAGTCGGTGTAAGATTTTTCCAACAATTAAAAAAATATATTAACTGATTTCTCTGTTTCAGTTTGACTAATTCTGCCAGTAATGGGGATTATATTTTCTAATTTTCTAAAGATTTTGGGAATATATAGTGGGTCCCCTATCTCTCGAAGTGAATTAAGACTAATTGTCTATTAGTGAAAATAGAATTATTTGATTGGTCTAGTCACATGGCTTTTGAGAGAAAAAAAAAACGACTATCATTTAAGCAGGTGGCCCTTATTACGCTCATCATTTATTATAGTAATAAAATATCATTATAATGCCAATTTAAACATTCAAAAGTAGCCATAGTACAGTTGACAGTTGACGTGGATGCTATATTGACCTTGTTTCCTTCATTATGGGAAATGTCAATATGTTACATTTTCTTTTTATTTACAAAATAATAATAATAAAAATAAAAAATAAAAAATTACACGATTGGAACATAACTTGTAAGTTGTAAGTATAGGACTATAGACTATATAATGCTCCATTTGTCTCTCGTATCCGTGTTAAAATTTATGAGTAAGGTTATTATGAAAAATATGGTAAAATAGTCAATATATATGATAAAATTGTTGTGAGTGAATGAAGAATAAAATTATTGAATAAAGTTGTCGTAAGAAGGAAAAATAATAATAGACTCATGGGCATTTTAATAAATATAGTGCAATTAAAAAAAATAGTATAAGAGAATCATTTGTATTTTGGATATTAACACAAATATAAAAGACATCTCAAAAGGAAAAATTTACACGGAAATGGAAACGGTGTGAGTAATTTCATTATTAAAAAAAAAAAGTATAAGTAATTAGAAATATATAAAAATAATAATTAGTGGGTCTGTTTTGAGTCTTTTGACCAAACGGGCCAACTAGGGCTGTGAAATTATACTCTGATAATTGAGTTGATTTCTTGAAATTATATCACTTTTTTTTTTTTATAATACTTCGAAAGTGAATTTTTTATTTTAATTATCCTGCATTATATATGGATTAGTGTAATTGGCCAATGGCCACTAGTAGGGCATGAGTAATGTAAATTGGAACCATGTGCAGCTCACATGGAGAAGCCTCTTTCTCTTTGAATATACCTTATTTCATAGTTAACAAAATATAATTAAATGCTTTGATTTTTACGTACTACCAAATTAGTCCTTTTAATATCATTATTTTTGGTTGTTAGTCACTCTACATGTGTTGTATGCTTTTGTTGTACGTCGGTTTAAACTTGAACCTATTAAATCGATGTAGGCTATATTTCAGGTTTAATTAGGAGCGATAATTTAGATTTAAATTTATATTTTATTACGCAATTTAAATTCATTTTTTGTTAACAAAATCACTAAGGTATTTTATAAAATATCTGAATAAAATAGTGGTAGCTAGTATTTATTTATTTAAGGTGAAATAGTTTTGTTACGTACTAAATTTAGCGTCCTTGAACGTTACGGATTTTCAAAATTATTGATTCGCATGCACGTTCTTTTGCAACTATAATTTGCATAATTCAATTAACTGCTCAGGCCGTTGCGCAGCTGGTTTTTAAATTTAATAAATGCTAATAATGCTCCATTATTTCACCTGTTTGCTTTATGAGTTTGTTTTAATATTAAGCGTTGATATTAGAAATCTCCAATTTTGTGGACACAAACCTTAGTTTTATTAATCAAGCCATAGACTCGAAATCTCTAAAATGCGTTGTAAACTCCCTATAAATATATACCAAAAATTAATGCATTGAATATATATAAATCCTAGAGTAAAGTTCAAGCAGTGACAATATATTCACTAAAATTATACAAAAATTAAAAATAAATGAAGAGTCATATAACCATGTTTTATACTACATCCCTCCCATTTATAAAGAGAATTTTGATTAGTAATAGGTTATGTAAATTGTATAAATTATTTAATGATTTGTAATTATAACTTATTTTTAAATTAAAAAAATTACTGTTGAGAAATGAAGGTTTAGAATTTTAAGGGTTGAATTAGTGGACCTTAATCAGCTCAATTAACACCCCTTCTTACTATGACTATTAGGGCTAAATATTTCTATTTTGGGATATGTCGCATTATAAATAGGGACGACCCAAAATGGAACTTATTCTTTTATACACGAGAGAAATGGAGTATATAAAAAAATCAGCTTATATAAATCGAGATTAAATTAAACTCCCATTATTTTCATAATAAGCGTACGGCCCAATTATTCAAACATAGTGGGCCACAGCCCATTTTATTAACGAATAAATAATTTTATATGGGCCGAAGCCCAATGGTTGCCCCTTTCCGGTTTTTTTATTCCCGAAAATACCCTCGACGGCGAACAGATCGTTCTGAGAATTTCTGGTTTTCTTCCCTCCCAATCTCTCTCTCATCGACAATTCCCTCAAATGCCGCACCTTCTTGCTCATCCTCCAACAATCTCTTTACCAAATCCACTATCACATTCGACGCCGTCGTTTTGCGCAGTAGCCTACGTCGGCCTCCGCCCTCCGCCGCCGCACCGGGTAGTTTCCGGCACAAGCTGCGTCGGCGGCGGCGGTAGGAGCAGATGGAGCACGATTATCTGCATGGCGAACCCTAGGAGGGTGAAAATGGTGGCGAAGCAGATTAGGAGAGAGATTTCCGACATGTTGCTTACCGATAAGGTTTTGCAGTACGCGATTTTGCCGGAAGCTGCTTTGGGGGCGGATAGGTATCTGTCGTCGCTAACGACGATCAGTGATGTCGAAGTTTCTGCTGATTTGCAGGTATTTAGCTCGATTGTTGTCTTAGCTACTGTGATTTTGTTGGTGTACAACTGCGGAAGCGAATTGTACTAGTGTAGTTGTGCTTGAGGTGTTGAGCAGTAGAAATTAGATAAATATATTGAGGAGTCTTCTGCTGTCGCATTTTGCTCTATTCAAATTATGTTTTTATTGTTCCTTCAATTGATCTGAGTTTTGTATGTGCAATTATGTGTGATGAATCGGTTTAATTTCTATAGTGTTCGAGCTTAGTTATATCAAGCATTTCTCGGATTTGCTTTACTACATACGCTATGAAATCATTTGTTGAGGTGAACTGAGAATACGGTCCAACAAAAACTCGTTAAACGAAAGAAAATAAGTTGATTTGATTCTCAAAGATGAAATCATTGAGAAGTGGTGGTGTTTGATAGTGTTATGATATGATCACATGTGAACTAGATTTTTTTTCTGTGGATGGTAGAAACCATATTTCATGTTGATTAGAGATTAGATATTGCACCATCTGAAAACTCAGGATTGTTCCTATTTCTTTTGGCATTTCACCTTGAGAGGAGGTTCCTATCTTGCTCGATCTTAATCTGAACCTTTGGTCAGAGATTTAAACTCGTGTATTAGAATCACTGTTCTGTATCTCGAGTCTTTGTATCTCTCTGTATTAAATACAAGCATCTCATTTCTATCTCCTTTAGGTTGTTAAAGTATATGTATCTGTTTTTGGAGATGAAAGAGGAAAAGAAGTTGCTCTAGCAGGGTTGAAGGCAAAATCAAAGTATGTTCGCAGTGAGTTAGGCAAGCGTATGAAGTTGCGGCTCACACCTGAGGTCCGGTTCCTAGAAGACGAGTCTCTCGAACGTGGAAGCAGGGTCAGACGTTCAAAACCTTTTTGTTTACCTATTACATGTGCTTGTTATCTAAAGTTCAATATTCTCTTACGACAAAAAACCGTATTGCATTTTTGCACTTTCCTTATTCTTGATATGCCCAGAATCACCCCTCAAAACACACACTTATAAGTTTATGCATGGTGATTCTTGCCTAATTTGTATTGCTATGTGACATGAATTTGCAGCATAATTCAATGGATTGTTTTTATCCCTTTTTTCAGGTAATTGCTATATTAGATAAATTAAAGGATGAGAAAAGGGGAACAAGCGATGAAGATGATGAACGTGGAGAGTTTTCCGAGGGAAGGGATGATAGCGTGGAGTGGGAGGGCAACGACGTTGATGATGAAGGCATCATTTATGTGAAGTAGTTGATGCAGCACATAAACAAGCATGGAGTCTACAACATATAGGCAGAAGGGTTGCTTCGTAACTGGTTAGTTCACTCTGTCGACTGTATGGACCTAACCATATATTTAAGTTCGCATTTGCAGTATAATCACTATAATTCATGTTGAGACGATTTGCTCAAGGTTAAAATAGTTGAATATCATTGTTAATTACGAAAAATGTCATCATTTCTGTATTACTCTGAGCTTCATAATCATATTCCAAATTAAAGCTTTATGATTCCATTTTTCCAAGCGCAGGTTTGGGTTTACACAGGAAAAACTTTTGGGGGATTGTTTGTAGCTACAACTTACTGATGCAGCCTCAAGATTTTCAAGATTTTGTTTTTGTTTTTCTTCTTTCTTTGAGGAAGATTTTCATGATTTTGTTGTACTGGCTTGTAGCTTGCTCCTTTTTTGGCACTGGCCACAATCTCAGAACAATGTCAACGAAATATCTCTTTTATGTATATGTTTAATCTCTCTCTCTCCATGTATGTCGGATTAGTATATTAGTGTAGATGATACATATAAAACACACAGAATATCAATCATCAAAATAGGAAGCTGTCATGGTAAAAATGTGATTTGGTTCATGTTAAAAGTGTCATAAACCCAAACTTAAGAGCTACAAAGCCACTGCTTCATACTAAGGAAACTCGCAGTATATCAAAATACAAAGATTAGTGCAAGAACCGCTCAAACCATTCAGTCAATTGACCAGTACAATTAGAGATTTATGGTCCTGCACTTCAGGCCATAACGAAGAACTAATTTTTCTCATCAATTATTTCCATTCAGACAAAAAAGGGGAAAAAATTCTAACTCCTCTAGTGATGAGCTTTAGCTTCAGCCTGCGCTTTAGCTTCAGCCTTCTTATGAGACTTGACCTGCATCTGGTGAAAAAGAAGGAATTGCAGCAGTAAGTATGTTGTTTCGTTGCTTGAATAATGGACGAAGAGCAACATATGCAGAATCTACTATTTCATTGCATCACAATCTCTATTAAGCCAGAGGAAACTTACAAGATTGTACAGGTATCGATGGGCAGGGTAGAATTAATGTGAGAAATCAATTAGTTACAACTTACGAAAGAAGAATGTATGTTGATATGGGGGAATGAGTAATGCAGAATTGGTCATTTGGAAGCTTATACCAACTCTCATGCATCAAAAGCTCAAATAATTTCATAATTTGATAAAACTGCACCTAATGGACATACATCACATGAATACACAACTAAGGTTGATGATTGACAATTACCTCCAGAACTAGCATCACAGTGAAATGACCATTTGTATCATAGATTTGACACTTGTAAAACATAAGTAGAAGGTTTCTACAAACATACATCCATTTTCAACCAAAATCAAGGGTTTTTCTCTTTCTCGATTCAATTCACCACCACACAAGAAAAATTGGGCAGGCAGTAGAGTGATTGCAATTACAAGGCAACAAGTGATCGACCATAAAACTTCGGAGCTAAAGACACATTATTCATCTCTATATATACAATACGCAACCAGAGCTAAAGACACATTATCCATTTCAAATGCTAAATTACTTGAAATGAGCACATAAAGAAACAATTAACACCAATCTTCATCAACTTCAATTAGTGATTTCCTAATGCCTTCTCTAACTAGCAAAAGTCCAAGTCTACATTCTATATCTTCAAACTATCCCATCAGAAGTAAAAATTCAGAAATCATGGATTGAAGTAATCATAAATGGCCTAGAGACAAAAAGTCAAGAATAGATCTGAGTAGAGTCAACGGCACAGATCAATAATGATGATGAACCAATACAGGTAATATCGCCTCAAAACGCAACCGAGCTCGAACCACTATTGAAACGAACATTTAAACCTAATTTTCCACTCATCGCTGCGAACCAAAATTCAATTAAAACTAAATTAAGAGGGAAATACACGATGCAATACCTTAAGAACCTTCAGTTTAATGCTGCCGTAGACGAGTCCGACTGAGAAAGCAGAAACCCTAGCAACCTGCCGGAATTCGATAATCGGATAATTTGTCAATCAAATTCAATACACACTGCAATATACGTCTATGTTTCCAAACATTTCGATAAAGGATTGATTACAGATCGGAGAAAGAAATGGAAATTACCAGTGCGAGAGAGCTGTTGCCGGAGTACAGTCCAGGTAGCGGCGCCATTGTCGCCGATCTTTTACTGCAAATAGCAACGAATTTGAGAGAGAGAGGGCTCGCAACAGAACTTCTCCACAAAATATCAGTTTCTTCTTCCGCACTGTTTTCTATTCTCCGTATGGATCGCCTAGGTTGTTTATATCGGATCCATTGGGCCCAGTATATAGTTTATTGGGCCTTCCTTAATTTCATGTTTATAAATATGACTACATTTTTTTATTATTATTATTATTTATTTTTTTTACATTTCAGAAATGGTAGCATTCAAATTCATAAAATTTTCAAATAAAGTTGAAGTAACAATGAATGTATGAATAAAAAAATGATTTCAGCTCTGATTTAGAGTTTGAATCAAATCTCAATGTGTATTTTGAGAAGGGTAATTTGTGATTTAATTGTCAAAGTATTTAATTTTTTATAATTGTGTTTTAATCTATGTACAAAATAGTAATTAGATGTCTAAACTATCAACATTTTTATAATTGTATTCTAGACCTTATTTTATGCCGATGAAAAATACTGTGGGCAGGCCAAAAGTCGAGATATGGATAAATAAACTTATTATTTTTAATTTTTTAATATCAAATTCAGTTTTTTAGATTGACAGGGGTGTTTTTCGTCACCAAAATTAAGATTCATAATACAATTTTAAAAAATATTGATAGTTGAGATATTTAATTGTTATTTTGTATAGATTACTACAAAAATTGAATAATTTGACAATTAAATTGTAAATTATCTGTTAAAGAAATAAAAATAAATAAATATTCTAAAGAAGAAGACATGATTGGTAATGATAGATACGACGTCGCTTCAGTCGCACGCGAACCCTTTTTAATAATTCAACACACCACTGAAGGTTAGACTTTTCACTCCAACTCCCACATCCACTATCGAAGCAGCTTCACTCTCTCTCTCTCTCCGATCTCCGCCGCCGCATAATCGGGAGGAAATGTCATCGAGCGAGCAGGTTCGGGCGTCGCACATACTGATAAAGCACGAAGGATCGCGGCGGAAGTCTTCATGGAGGGACCCCGAGGGCCGCCGCATCTCCGCCACCAAGAGGGATAGTGCCGTCGCCGAACTTAAGGTCATCCGTGACGATATCCTCGCCGGAAAAACGAGGTTCGACGACGTCGCCTCTCGCCTCTCTGACTGCAGCTCAGCCAAGCGCGGCGGCGATCTCGGTACGGGTTTGATTTCTCTTAAATGTTCGCCGGAATAATTTGATTTCATCCATTTATGCCTCTTAAATGTTGGCTATTCAAAGATTGATTGATGTTTTTGCTTGATTTTGTGATTTTATCTCTAAATTGTGCGAATCTAGACTTGAAGTTCAATGAATAATCAGTACCACTACACCAATACATATTGAATCCTTACCTTGGCTTATACATGGAGATCACTATAACAAATTGCATTTATAAATGCGAAGTGTTCTCAATCTGGAATCATATGAATATATGTTTCAGCAGTTTATGAACAATAGGTTTTTTCGTAAGTTCATATTTGGATGTTCTAGATGCTGGATGATATGATTCGCTGATGCTATTTCAATTTAAAGATACTATTTCTCTTCTACTGTAATCATACTTTGTATTCAGCTTCAGAATATTTTTGATCAGTCTTCAAACATATAAAAAATATGTATAATTTATAGCTTTTATGATTTTCCTTGTCCTTACTACAATATAAGTGTTGTTAAGCACTTAAGCTGGATGAATCCTAACCGCTTCTCTTCTTCGCCCTCTGGATCTTCCAAAGTTACTTGATTGAGTGCCTATTTTGACATTTTAATGATTTATTGTGATTAATTTGGGGAAATGAGCCAGCTTATTTTCATCAATGTAGCTTAGTTATGGTCCTGAGGTTATCGAACAATGAAGGAATTTGAAGCCTATTGAATCTAATTGTGTTTTTTGAGTGTGCAAATACGCCTCTTTCGCTCTGTTCCATCTTGCCTTGCTGCCAGTATGTGCGGTCTACTTGTTTCTTGTACGATGAATTCCACGACTTGAACCTTTTTGTCTATGCTATTTGTAGGTCCCTTTGGCCGAGGTCAGATGCAGAAACCGTTTGAAGATGCCACATTCAGCCTCAAAGTCGGAGAAATTAGTGACATTGTTGACACTGACAGCGGCTCTCACATTATAATGAGAACGGCTTGATTCTAGCTCGTGTAAAGAAACGAAGCATTGATACTCATGCCAACTACAACGTGTACTGAATCAACACTATAAATTCTCATTCTCTTTTAACTTCTCTTCTGCTTTTTCTTCACCACTCTTACTATAAACTTCATCTATTTGGCTATGTTGGTGTTCGTGTATGCTATCTTGAATAAAGTTCACTCCTAATGTGAACCAAACTGCCAGAATCCAGATTGATATTATATATTATGATCTTGGATTGTTGATTTCTCAGTCATTGTCATTCTTCTTCCTCGATTTCTTTCGTTGGGCGCCCATTAATCGACTGATCAGTGTAGTTGAATTGCTGCTGACTGCAAAATGTGTTGAATCCTTTTCTTGTCTTGCACTTAAGGTTGAGTTTTGGGGTTATAGTTATAAGGCTGTAGCTGTTGATAACTTAATACCTTATAGCATGGCGATGCATTCTCAAAAAAAGTATATAAGTACTCCCTCCGTCTCATTCTACTTGACACATTACGAGTATTTTACGTGTCAAGTAGAATGGGACAAAGGGAGTACATAACTATTTTTATTTTAATTTGCTATATTACAAAACTGTGGCTGTGAATAAACAAGCCCTCAATTACTTGGGGGATACAGCTTATAACAAATGGCATTATTATCTTTTGACAAAAGCCTCATCCACTTTTGAAAGAGAGTGAGTCAAAATGTTTTTGTTTTTATGTGTATGATAAACACCACAAAATTAAGGTGCAAGGTTCCGCTTTAAATACTGTAAAACTATTGATGGAGCCCAATTAGTAGTATTGATTTTTGAATGGATGTGGGGATATTCAGATTCCCTATTCTTGGTCCATATATTTGTTACCCAATTCCCTTGGCCCCAAACAGCCAGAACCTCACCATCACCCCCCCCCCCCCCCCCCCCCCTATTTTTCCCAAGTGGGATTGTGATGTCACTCAAATTGGCTACTAGTAGTAGTTTCAAAATAAATGATATTTTTGTAATTTTTTGTATTTTATTCTAAAATTATAACTTCCTCAGCCTAGTGAAACTATGGTCAATTTGAGGTTTTGCTTTCCTTTAATGATGTATAGGGGTGAGATCATATAAAAATTAGATTTTACATAAAAGAAATATTACATCTTATGCACAATACTAATGTTCGTATTCACAATTATAAAGCATCGTGCATCATAATGTATTTTCGGTATTATTAATGCACCAATTAATTTGAACTCTAAATCTCACACTGTTTTTTTTTTCTTTTTTTTCTTTTTTTAAGAATAACTTTTTTATATGATCTATTCGCTAATTTTATAATTTGACCAAAAGGAATTGTTTTGGGTCTAGTCAAATAAAAATAAGTGAAAAGTTTGTCCGACGAGAGGGATGATGCGATGGTTAGAATTATAGGAAAGCAACTTTGTGAATAATGAAATTCAAAAAATCGTGTTCCACCCTTTTTATGGAATTATTTTGACATTTGGCGATTTAGATAATTGAGTTGGGATTATTAAATGCCTCCCTTTTCCAACGCTTGTGCTTTTTCTTCACACATTGAGCCCACAAAAACCTTAGCTGAATCATGCAGAAATAACAAATCTTCCTAGGCGTGGAATAATTATACTATTGTATCTTCCACTTTCACCTTTCCTCTTAATTTCAGCAAAAAAAAAACATATTATTCTGCCGTATGAATGCAAATAAAGTTGTAACTGAGTGAGTGCAGCCTATTTTGAAAATAGCGTTGTGTTTAAAATATTCTTATTAACTTATCATTTTGTGTTTTAGTATGATTTTTATATTTATTTAATCTTGGGATTAGTTTAAAGAAGATGATATACCCTACCAATGAGATATCATCATCAAAATCTTTCAATTATTTTAGTACAAAAGTATCCAATATTAAACTATAAATAAATCTTACAACTTTGGACGAGGGTCGTGACTTGTGGGGAAGCTCCAAGTCCCTCGAGCTAAAATACCTGCAGAAATCGGTGCACGATAGTGTTGAGTGAATTTGATTATAAGTATCACATAATAACCATCAAAATCACATGTGAAACACATCAAAGTATTGATTCTGCCGTATTCAAAGAGGAAAGAATCATATACTCCGTACTTTATTTTTATTTCATCATGTACCAAGATAACTCTATAATCATCAACCGTAATTGCATTATTTATGAGATATTACTACAGATTTGTAGAGAATAATTTTTAGTGCAGAATAGCTATTCAGCATGTAGGAATGATTCATTGAATGTAAAGGGAAAATACAATTTAGGGGGCAGAAAAAGCAAGAGAATAGAAAACAAAGGGGGAGGAGGATAAAACCGAAATAGAAGAAAGAATGATAAAAAAAAAAAAGGAAAAGGAAAACACAAGTAAAATCATTTAAAAATAATACTAGAAAAAATAAAGATATTTTCAATAAGTGGGAAGATAACTAGGGGTGTCTAAACGGGTCGGGACGGGATACCCGTCTCATTTTTGTCGGGTACCCGATCCCAAATAAGCAAAAAAATTATTTCGTCTCTCGTCCCAAACGGGTAATTCGGGTACCCAATACCTGAAATCCAGGTACCCAAAATTTTCAATTTACCAAATTATATATTAAGTATTTTTTTGCTTAATTAATTTATGACAAAATATTTTAGTTTCAAATATGACTTTAATAAGAAACAAATGAAGTCAATGATGTATGTGCTATACGACTATTGTTATATTTATTGCTTGATACACAGTTTATTTTTAAATCTCACTAGTATTTATCTTTTTTATTCCTTATCATGTGTAATATTTAGATATGAAATACTATTAATTATTATTTGAAATTAATCGGGTATACGATCGGGTAATCGGGTACCCGTATACCCGAATTTTTAGAAAAAATTCATCCATAACCCGTCCCGATACCCGATTAAGACGGGTACGAGTATTCAAAATACCCGTTCGGATCGGGTATTTCAAAACATACTCAAATACTCGATCCCATTTAAACACCCGAAGATTATCTGTATGTAGATCGTGGTATCTAAATAAGATTCATGATTGACTAAATTTTTTGAATCAAACTAAGTAATGATTTTTGGTAGTTACAAAAATAATACTTTTGTAAACAAAAAAAATTAGGATTATTTTTCTACACGAAGCTTCTTTTAGTTATTTCTACTACATAAGATTAATGATTCACTGTAAAGATTGACTGCAAAATTTAGAAAAATAATTTCACAGAAAATAAAATCACAAAACATCTTATTACTTTGTATAAGTAAAAATTAAACATTGTATTAAATATACTTTTAAAATGCACAAAAGGAGGAGTTAATTTCAATAAAATTCTCACTCAAAAAGGAAAAAGAAAAAGAATTTATACAAAAATTTCAATAAAACCCCGAAAACCTATTCCACCCCGTTGGCTATTCATCATAGTCCCTTCCCCGAGCCATCCACACGCCCTATCTCTCCTCTGCTCCTATGGCCGCCGCCGCCGCCGCCACCGCCACTACGCCGTCCTACTCAGCCTACCCAACCTCCTCCGCCACCCGCCTCTCGCCATGCTCCACCCCACGCCTCCTCAAAGCCATCCAAAAACCTCTCCATATCACCCACTCCAAGAATCCAATCGCAGATATAATCTCAAACTACAAGAATTCAACCAGTTCAGATAACTCACCGTTTCTCGACGAGGAAGACGATGACAAGCCGCGGGAGGAGTGCGGCGTGGTGGGAATCTACGGCGACCCGGAGGCCTCCCGCCTCTCCTACTTAGCCCTGCACGCGCTCCAGCACCGTGGCCAAGAGGGCGCCGGAATCGTGGCGGTTAACGACGGCGTTCTCCAGTCCATCACCGGCGTCGGACTGGTATCCGAGGTCTTCAACCAATCGAAACTCGACAAATTGCCCGGCGACATCGCGATAGGCCACGTCAGATACTCCACCGCCGGCACCTCCATGCTCAAAAACGTCCAGCCGTTCGTCGCCGGTTACAGATTCGGCTCCATCGGCGTGGCGCACAATGGCAATTTGGTGAATTACCAATCCCTGCGAGCGGAGCTGGAGGAGAACGGCTCAATTTTCAACACCAGCTCTGATACAGAGGTTGTTCTGCACCTAATCGCGATTTCGAAGGCGAGGCCGTTTTTCCTGCGGATTGTGGAGGCGTGCGAGAAGCTGGAGGGAGCTTATTCCATGGTGTTTCTAACGGAGGACAAGCTGGTGGCGGTGCGCGACCCATTCGGCTTCCGACCGCTGGTCATGGGGCGGCGGAGCAACGGCGCAATAATTTTCGCCTCCGAAACCTGCGCGCTGGACTTGATCGACGCGACGTACGAACGGGAGGTCTTCCCCGGAGAGGTCATCGTCGTGGATAAGGAAGGCGCTCGCTCGCTCTGCCTGATGCCGCACCCGCAGCAGAAATCGTGCATCTTCGAGCACATCTACTTCGCCCTGCCCAACTCCATCGTATTCGGCCGATCCGTGTACGAATCGCGCCGCGCGTTCGGCATAATCCTCGCCACGGAGGCGCCGGTCGACTGCGACGTCGTGATCGCGGTCCCCGATTCCGGCGTCGTGGCGGCGCTCGGCTACGCGGAGAAGGCCGGCGTTCCGTTCCAGCAGGGGCTGATCAGATCGCACTACGTCGGCCGGACATTCATCGAGCCGTCGCAGAAAATTAGGGATTTCGGCGTGAAGCTGAAGCTGTCGCCAGTTAGGGCGGTGCTGGAAGGAAAGCGCGTGGTGGTGGTGGACGATTCCATTGTGAGAGGCACCACTTCCTCCAAAATCGTGCGGTTGCTGAAGGAAGCAGGGGCGAAGGAGGTACACATGAGAATCGCCAGCCCTCCGATCATCGCCTCCTGCTACTACGGCGTCGACACGCCTAGCTCCGAGGAATTGATCTCGAATAGAATGAGCACGGAGGAGATTAGGCAATACATCGGCTCGGATTCGCTCGCATTTCTTCCGATTGAGAAATTGCAGAAACTTTTGGGAGGGGAGGCTCCGTCGTATTGCTACGCGTGCTTTTCCGGCGATTATCCGGTGCCGCCGACGGGAAAGGTGAAGACGATTGGGAATTTCGTCGACGATGGATTGAGCGGGAGCGTGGAGGGTTGGATTAACGAGAGTAAGAAGGGGGAGGGAGTGGATGTTTCGAAATTGGAGTGGAAGAAGGAGATCTTCACTTCTTAGCATTAGCCTTCACTCATTTCCTTGATACATAAAAAAAATGGATTTTAAGGTTAAAATCCTTCTATTGATGATGAACAATACTTATTTTTGCTTCTTTACTTTTGTATTTTTATTTTTTTTTTACAGTTTTTCTTCTTTTCTTTTTTCCTTTCTTTGGACGAATTTTTGCTCCTATAATTTTTAACCGTGCTCAATTTGTATTCTTTTGAGTTGTAATGTGTTTGTATCTAATTGTGCTTTTCGATGATTGTACTCGTTCCGTCCTATTGATAATGAACATAACGAGCTCATTATCAACAAAGATTAAAATAGTACTCTCTCCGTCTCTATCTAACAAGACGTTTTATTTCTACTTTCGGATCTCAAATACACTTACAACACATAAGGAATCTTTGTACACATATGAGGTCTTACATATAATTACAACACTAAATATACATTTCTTAAATCACGTACTGAAAATGAAATGTAACGTCTCGAATGAAACGAAAGTACTTTCGAGACGAAATGAGTGTTAAATTTTTATGAACCTCTAATTCATCTTTTGCTACTGCAATATTGCTGTCGTATTTTCAGTGTGACAGAGCATTACTATGATGACTAAAAAAGTAAATGAGAAATTGAATTCTTCTGTTTACTTTTCTCCGAATTCAAACAATATTTTTCTTCATTTTTTACAAGGAATTTTAGTTCGTTTTCGGAACGCCTTCCCAATTATTAACCATTATTTACATTTTTTTTAATTGTAAAATAGGGCTGAAAATTTGACCTTTTGTAAGCTAAGGATTATTACAAGGTACAATTTATATTAAATTCAAACCGCAACACTAGTCTCTTTTGACTTTGACCCGACCAAATATTAATTATTTGTATCAATTATCAAAGTCTTCAATTTTCCAGGTTCGATCAACATCATCAATCTTGAACGAAATAAACTAATTAAAGACTATAAACACTATTTCACATTGTATTAAATTTTTAAAAAAAGAAAAAAAGAAAAAAGAATTATACTCCCTCCATACACAATACGCATGCACTATTGTTTTCGTCACATATAGAAATGTGTTGAAAAGTTGATGTTAAAATAAAATTTTGGTCCCGCTTGATGTAGCATACTATACATATGCTTTTCGACGCATAAAAATACGTGCCGAAAAAAATTAAAGCACAATTATCAAGAACGGAAGAAGTAATATAATGTGGACTTACAAGATATGAATATTAGCCATTTTCAGCTCTATCATAGGCATTGGACTTGTGCTTGGGAGCAAAAGTGAAGCCAGGAGGAACCTTGCCAAGCAGCATCTCCGTTAACCTTATCTGCACCAAGAATATTGGTTACCACACCAAAACAACAAGACTTTGGTTCCCAAAATAGATCAAATAGTTTCGAAAACTTACCCAATCGGCGGCGGACTCGGAAGCCATCAAGGTCTCGAGATCATCACGCCCGAAATATGAAGGCGGCCGCCAGTTTATCTTTTGAGGGATAACGTCTAAGAGGCCGACCGGTATGTATCTGCAAGTGTAGCTCAGCCATTCCAGCAAGAAATGCCTCGTCGTCTCCACCCCTGCCATTTCAACACCAAAGATGTAAAGTCGAACTTACTCTTGAAATACTTGTATGTCCCATGTCCCAACATTCTCAATGACAGTCAAATAGAGAGAGAAGGGCATTGTTTAGGTACCTTTTGAGTCGGAACCCCAATGCTCGAGGCCGAAACGAACATAGTCCTTCAAAATGTTGAACCTTTCTCCAGAGCTAATGTCCCAGTGCCTCTGTTCCTTGATTTCAGTGAATATCCATGGCTGGAGATACAAAATATCATTTGAATGCATAAGCTTCTAAACCATGCTTCTAGGATTTTAAATCGTGAATAGAAAGAATGTAAAGCTCGCTGCAAACCTTGACGAGTGCTCCTCGAGCAACCATACATGTAGCGAGCTCAGGACAGTCAGACTTATGAGCGTTCCAGTCCAGATAAGAGAAAACGTCACCGTTTCCAAGGACTTGCAGATTTGAAGGAGCTGCTCTTGCACATTGGTAGATATATTCCCAATCAGCAAGCTTGCTGTAACGCTGCTGTCGAGTCCTACCATGCACTGTAACTGCAGTGGTGCCCCAGTTTCCCATGTCTGCTATCAAAGAGTCGACACGATTCTTGCCCTCAAAGTAGCCAGTTCGGACCTGGAGATGCAGATGTTAATATAGATACATAAACGAATCTCCTCCAAAAATGAAATGCATAAAACTTAAGGAACATCAAGAAGAGCGAATCTCGTGTAATCAATATTTTGCCTCAAGAGGCAGCTATACACATAAAATACATGCAACCAGCATATTATCTAACTTCTATAAAAGGGTTTTTACTTTGGGTGATATCTTAAATTCATTTATAGAGTTATATAGGCTAATTACCACATACTAATACTATGATGAAGTGAACAACTTTGAGCTTGTCGGATCCTTCAAATACTCGTGTGTATTTTCAATCTAATATATCAACCAAAGTGAACACTTTTTAGACTTGATTGCTCCGGTCTCCATCTAAGAGACTAGTATTGCAAGTACCTTGATAGTGACTGGTGTAGAGACTGCTCTAGAGGAAGCCTCGACCACGCTTTTCATTCTCATTGGTTTCGTAAGGAGGGCAGATCCGGCACCCTTGTTGACGACAATATCAATTGGACATCCCATGTTAACATCGATGAAGTCCACTGTGCAATGCTCATCTATAAGTTCGACAGTTCTAGAAACAGTGTCTGGAAATGCCCCACAGATCTGAACACCAAAGAAATCCTCTGAAGAATGGCGCCTCAGTAAAGCCCATTCTGAAGCCTGACCCTGTAACAATTTTGAAATCACACTGTGACAATAAGTACTAACCCCATTAAACCTTTAATAATCAGTAAGGTTATGCAGCAAACAGAAGGCTTTGATGAATCTTGGTTTTACAAGAGCATTTCAAGCAGAATAAGTTCTAAGGGAAACAGATAGGATCGAACCGAAGGAGTTCGGTCGGACAGCTACATCTTAAACATGTGATCAAGTTGTGTAAAGTAGGGCACATACAATATATAAAATCACACTGAAAGTAGCATCCTGATGATAACTAATGAGCCATATATAAATTGAATCGATATTGAGCTATAAACCTGCATTAAATGACCTCGATTATACTGTTATGAGAGAAACGGAATACCACAAGTGGCCATCAACAACAACAGAGCATGAATTTCATAAATACTACCTCCATCACTCATAGTACCCCGTGAAAAAATGAATACGTCAAAATTATATTTTAAAACTCGTACTAGGTTTCGGTGGAAAAACGTGCCGAACAATCAAAAAGCAAAGAGGACTAATGTAATGGGATGGAGGTAGTATTCATACTCCCTCAGTCCTCGATTTACTGACCTTGTTGACATTTTAGATGATTTTGGAGCTTCGTGACGATGGTTTTTAAATTGAATTTTTTGAGATTAGTTTTTTTTACACGATAATACAACACTCGTAGTACCTTGTAAAAAAAACTGAACTCCAAAAAATCAATTTTAAATCCATCATCACAAAGCTTTAAAATTATCTAAAAAGTCAATGGGGGAGTATAAAAAACTGAATTACTTCAGCACAAACATTCAAATTGAGCAGTTCAAAAGGAGCCTCATATATTGCAAGAAGATTACAAAATCAAGATTTTGCAACACCAATGAACATTTATGATAGGAAATTTCTAGAGTAAAACATAGCCATGGTCAACCTGCAAAAGATTGGTGCACATAGCCATCTCACCACACGTAACATCAACACCTAGAACCTTGCAAACTCGGCGAAATGGCAGATTTCCTACTGTAGTCAGTGGAGCAAGATAGAGTTTATCCCTAAAGTCGATTATCTTCTTTTCCCGTGGGTGTAACTTTAGACATTTATCCCTATCTTCCACAATGGTTTCAGGCTCACCCTTCGTGCAGCTCTCGCTCACATCATTTTCTTCAAGAATTTCACCTGCAACGGAAAATTAAATAAACTAAAACACCCTAATCACACAAAACCTTAAATGGGGGAAACATAAATCAATCTATGACTAACCACCAGAAAGTGGCGCATCACATGTTTCATCAGTTGAGCATTTTGACTTCTTGGGAGGTCTAAATTCATCTGCCACATCAGACTTGTCGACGCCATCACCTTCCAAGACCTCAGCAGCATCGGCTTCACAACAACCATTTCCATCTGCATTTGTTCCATTAGTGACAGTTTCACTGTCATCGTCATTGCAAGCCGCCTTGTTCTTTTTTCCTAGCACCTGCAATCAAATAACAAAATAAATGCCTGAACAGAAAAAAAAAATGTTGCAGAAAACGAAGACTAAGCTCGAATTCCATATAATCAACCAAGAACAAAAAGTGTCTTTCTTACCTGAAGACCAAGGACCTTAAGCACAGCATCTGCCTTCGGAAACTTCATCTTGTTTTTCCATAAAAGCTTCTGAACATCCTTCTTCAATACATTCATTTCACTATTTATCTTCTCTCCATTAGCTCCCGCCGCATCGCCGTTATCATCTTTGTGTGTGCCAGCAAACCTACACGCTAGACCATAAGGGCATGGTCCTTCGTAGCTCAGGAAAGGGCACACGCCCTCTATATCAGCAGGTTTCTGCATTCAGAAAAAATTTTACTCCACAAACTTACAGAATTAACAACCGAGATTAGCTCTTTCATGGACCAGTACTTTACCTGAGTTTTGAATGCTTCCAAATCATGGCTGTAGCGGCACTTTTCACTATAAATGCAGGAACTAACCTGCCCGGTCTTGGCTACCACCGGACATATATGCAGCACGGATTTTTGTTCCTACATTTCACAACGACATCAGCACTGAATCAAACACAGTTTGAGAAAGAAAAAAAATCAAGCAATTCATTTCATATAACCGACTAATTCACTGACCTGACGGCGCTCGCGTTTCCATTGACGCTTGGATTTCTTCTCCTTGAGGACTGGAGCCGCGGCGGCGGCGCCTCCGCCGTCCTGCGATGGTTCTCTTTCATCGGAGTCCTTATCGCCGGTTCTATCGCCATTTCTAACGGGCGGCGGGCAGAGGAAGTCTCTCTTTACCGGAGCAATGGCTTTGGCCACCAGCTCCGCCGCGGTGAGGTGAGACTGCGGCGGCGGCGACGGGGCTTCGCCGGATACGACGCCGTTGGACGTATCTTGGCGGGGTATCGGATCTTCCATACCGGGTCGGGTTGAGGTTGGAAGAGTAGGGTTTTGGGGAACGTGACAGTGGTGGTTTATGATTATGGTTAAGCTTCAACAGTTGAGCTTCCCGAATTGGTGAGAGCCGATACGACGCCGTTAAAGCAGAATTATTGTGAATTTGGGCTGAGATTGGAAGAAAAGCGAGCAAGCGAATGACTTGGGCTTTGGTAGGCCCAAATACCAAAGCACTTTACATAATACTTGGTGAATAATCTTATTTTATTTTTTTATCAAGATATACTCATCTCTTCATAACACTTCTAATCATAAAGTATAGTACAATTTTTAAAAAAAAATGTTTATTGGTCTTCTAAATATAATAAGTTTAATTTTTTTTAATGATTGGGTATTTACCTATTATCATAAATATAATTAAAGATTTAAAATTAATAATTGGAGAGAGGTGAAGAATGAGTAATTGAAAAGATACGATAAATAAGAGGTAAAAGATAATGTATTGTTGGAAATAAGTGATAGTATACGAAATTAATTATTACTGTTACTTATTTAAAATTTTCAAGTGAATGATTGAAAACATAAAATAGAAAATGTCAGAAGTGGGGTTCGAACCCACGCCCTCGTAAGAGGACCAGAACTTGAGTCTGGCGCCTTAGACCACTCGGCCATCCTGACTTGATGACAAGGAGTTTCCAAATAATTAATATAATTAGTCACTTCACAATAAAGAAGTTAATAAGTAGTATTGTTTATCTTTACCTGTCATAATAATCATTATTAGTAGAAAAGTTCGATTTAAAAAAATATATATATTCTTATACTACCTTTTATAATTATTGTTATTGGTAAAAAAATGAATAGATTATTATGACTCAAGAAAAGCAAAATACGGTTTGCTTTCATTACCAATCTGAATTGCATGCTTTGTCCACAAGAATTTCATCCAATTTATATGATCCAACTATTGCCCGAAAGGAAGAGGTAATGTTGCGGCCTTATTTATATATTTATATATTACCATTATCATTAAGATAAAAAACTAGTATTAAAAGAGTTATTTTGATGAGAATTTATCAAGACAAACAAAGTAATTTTATCACGAGTAAGACTTATTTTACGGGAAATCAAGATAACTTATTTGAAAGAAGTCGGGATTAGACCCGGGCCCCATGTGACCAACGTACTCCATACTTCCTCCGTTCCCTTAATAAGTGTTCCGACTGTTTAAAAATTTTGTTCCCAATTAAGTGTGCTATCACATGTTTCTAGACAAAAGTTAGTTCAAACTATCATATATACCCCTGTACTCATTACAAATTTCTTAATTTTCCAATTTTCTATGTAATGATTAGGGACAAATTAAGTAATTCTACATGACATATCTTAACCGAAAGCTGAATGCATTACTTCCGGGAAAAGTGAGATGCATGAAACTGCGGTATAGTAACTTGGTTGCAGAATCAGGCATATTGGTACTCTCAAAACAGAACAGGTTAAATGAATGAAAATGAACCAAGAAAATCGTATAATAATAATAATAAATAAATAAAACTGAAGAGACATTGGAAACAGAAAAATCAGGTCCATTGAATTTGGGGAAGAATAAAATAAGGCATGTAGTAGCAGTAGTAGTAATTACTCTCATCCAAGAGCAATTCAAAAGAAAACAGAGAAAAAAAATATAACACAATTTGAAACAAATTTTGAGCCCAAGAAAAACCATTTTCCCTTGAGACCTACATCCTACAGCACTGATTTGATGCTTAAATACGATGTAAGTTTGAGTACCACCAACACTTGGGACGAACACCGAGCAGTGCACAGACGGAACCCTAAACGAATGAATGTGAATTCAATAAAAAAATTGCTGAAGAGCTATACTGTAGGGAATAGTAGTAGAGAGCATAGTAATTAAGTAACCATGGGGGATGGCGCTGCACCGTATCAAAATCTATTGGTTTGATTCGCTGGTTGTTGGTGTATTGCCACCCGATTGCTGCTGCTGTTGCTGCTGATGATGGTGGTGAGGGTGCTGCTGCTGTTGTTGTTGTTGATGATGCGGCATTTGATGCATGTTGAGTTGATTTTGCTGTTGTTGTTGCTGTTGCTGGTGGCGTAGCTGGAACATTTGGGGGCTGATTGAGAGCTGCTGGAACTTTTCTCCGCTTAGTTCTGCAGTGGCGATCTTCAGACGTTGGACCTCTGCTGTCAGTGCTTCGTTCAGTGCTGCAAGAGGGAAATCGAATGAGCCAATTTTGCCTCAACTAAATGCAGATGCTAAAACAATAGCCGAGGAGAAAAAAATAATAGCATGTGATACTAGCAAGTGCAATAGGTGATCTAGTTGGCACATATTTGTATTACTAAATTCTTGAATACTAAATTTGAAGTGCAAGGCATGTTAAAGGTTTTATAATGCATATCGAATGGCGGGATTAGACAGATTTCATATTCAAAATAAGAGTTATAATGCAAATCGCATAGCAGAATTAGTAATTAGACAGATTTCTTATTCAAAATAAGAGTTGAATAAACCAAGTATGAATTTTAAAAGGCCATTCCAAGGACAACTACAAAAACAAAAACGGCACACTAAGTGAAAGAGAAACGAAATGGTACCATCTCGGAGTTGAGCTTGTTGTTCCATGGCCTGCAAGCGAAACTTCAGCTCGTTGTTCTGGCTAGTCAGTCCAGAAGAGTCACGCTGAATGAAAAGAAAATGGGCATTCAGTTATTATATGACAAAGAAGAGAGTTATTAACAAAACCAACAATCAAAAGGTAAGTCTCACTTGAAGCAGAGTAAGTTGTGCAGACAATGTGGTTGCTTCAGTCTGTAAGGTCTGAACCTTGTGCTCCAATTCTGCTATATACCTCATTTTTCGCTCCTTCGACCGAGCAGCAGACTGCCGGTTAGCTAAGATCCTAATCACAAAACAAGCACACTTTTTAGAAATAGCATTTCTTTACATTATCACATGTGGAAAAAAATAAACATATAGATGGTCTTAACAATATACATACAGATATATAGTTATGTATATTACCTTTTGGCCCGCTTGGGATCACTTAATGCTATCTCAGCAAGTTTCTCATTCGCCATAATCTTCTTCAGTTCAGCACCAGTAAACTCACCATTACCAAACTCCAAGCTAAAGGCATTCGAATTTCCATCCATGGAATCAGTTGGAGAGAGCTGACTCGGATGGTTTCCTGGGGATGGAGGCACTTTGAGAGACTCGTCGCCAAAATTAATCTTTCCCATAAAACTATCCATCGAGACACTTCGATAGTGACGAGTAGTAGGAGCAATATCTCCACCAGCATTCCTCTTGAGCCCTTCTCTCTTCTCAGGCAGTGAAGAGATTCCTTTCTTACTGCTTCCACTCACACTACTACTAGTTGCTTCATTGTCACTGCTATCACCTCCATTCGTCTTGGTACCACTAGCCCTACTGTCTAAATCCTCACGATTCTCGTTTCCCAGCTTCTCATCAGTACCCGAAGAGTTGAATGCATCAATGTTTTCCAAATTCATATAAGCCGAGAATAGATCATCAACAACTTCTCCTTCCGGTTTCCTCTCCCCAATCCCTTCACCGTGACTCTCGACTCCTTTCTCCCAACACGACTCTTTCTTGATCAACTGTACCGGCTGAGTCCCTTGATTCTCTCCCGAAGGATTCTGATTCCTCAACGGCATAAGCGGAGGTGAAGACTGTAAAACAGACATAAATCCAAACGGAATATCACTATTGGACCTTCTGTGAGCCTTCCGAGGAGGAAGACTCTCGCCAGTTCTCAACGAATTCCCCCTCACGAAAGGTGAGGGCGGCAGCAAAGAATGTGAGCTCCCATCCCTTTCCTCCATAGACACATCATGGTCTGAAACGGAATTCGAAGGCAGCTCACGGTAAGGCGAAGGGCTCAAAGGTGGCAACGAGTCTAGAGCGAAAAACGAAGGCTGCGATAACGAACGAGTGTGTGATGGTCCTGGACTAGTACTGAAATTCTGCATTCCTGCTTGCTGAATTCCGGTGCGGTTAACGGGGATCTGTGAGTAAGGGGAAATCGGAGGAATTTGGGGGTGAGAGGGCGGAATGCCAACCCTTTTACCATTATTTTCAATCCCTAAATTCGGTGAATTCTGCCGAATCTGTCCACGAAACTGTGGCATGCTTAACTGAGGAATTTCCATTTGATTCATCATAAATGACTGATGCTGCTGTTTAGGAAATGAAGACGATGATGTTCCAAACGAAGATTGAAGTCTTTGAGTATTAGCTTCTTCGTTATCCCCAGCCATTTCTTCAAATTCGTATTAAATTTCAGCTCAATCACACACTGTTCTGATAAAACTCAATAAACAACACCTGAAAAATCAAATTAAAAAACCTCATCATCTCTCCACACTCACTCAATCAACAATCATGATAATTCCAGCCATAAACAGATAAACTAATCAATCAACAAAAATGTTCTCCACATAAACATGCAGATTAACGAATCATCACTAGATTACAGCTGAAAAACTCAAAACAAAAAAGCGCAAAAAAAGTTTTACCCGACCATTTCTCATGAGGTGGCGCAATTCAGCGAGAGCTCCGCCGCCGGCATTCGATATCCCGAGTGCGCGTGATAGTGCGAGTTCAGAACGATAACTGTGAGTGAGTGTATGTAGTTTCTCTCTCTAACAGGCGATGGTTTCTCTCTCTACAAAAATTATGGACGACGACTGGTATGACTATTTACACGGACTTCATGACTGCTGCTTCAGCTACTGTTTGCCCTTTACTAGCGAGAACGCGTGAATTTAATACGAATTTGGGTTTCATTTGGGTGGAATTCGAATTTCATGTGCATCTCAATTTCATTCCGACCGCATTTGACTAATCATTTCCTTGGTTTCCTCCATCACCGCAGCGTATGTTGCAATAAATTTCTCTCGCTCCAAAAATAATTCTTTTTTCCTAAAAAGGCTTCGCACTCTCTTTTTCGGCGCGTGTGACTCAACTCCGTCTTTATCTTTTTCTTTCATTTTCTTAAAGTTTTGTAATTCATCTCAATTTTCTTATAAATCCGTTGATATTTAATTATAACTTTTAAATATCTATTTAAATCCTGTCATATTTTAATATGTCATGGATTTTACATAATTTTTAATGCCTAATATAAATACAAAATCCCTATCTCTATCCAGTCATTCACCGTTGCCGCTGCTTTAATATGCACATGACTAATGTGATGATAATATATTTAAAAAATATATTATTAATATACTTTATAAAATTAAACTCTATCAAAAAAACTAAACTTTATTAAAAAAAACTAAATCCTAAATGGAAAAATTATAAACAGTAAGTTGTGTGCACATTAAAATTTTCTAAGCTTAGAATCTCGTTCTTCTTATAAGTTTTTCTCAAATATTAAAACAAAATTTTCAAATATTAAAAATTGAGTTTTTCTCTACTAAAAAGTAAAAATGACACTCTCCTTTTCATTTCGTGAAGTAATAAACGAGGTAATTGACTTGAGTTATTTTTTTTTTTTCAGATGAATAACTATTTTCTAACTAAAAAATATATAGTAATTATATTTTTTTTAATCATAGTGCTCAAGCTTAGAAAAATCTTATAAAAAATGGAAGGATTAAAAACTGAAAAAAAATTAAAGGGGAAAAAAACAAGTTTGTTCTTTGTGATTATTAACCATTTTCATAGTATATTGTAAGATCATAGATATAACATGCAATGCAAGTCACGTAGCCTCATAAGCATAATACTGCTGCAACAAACTCTGACATTATAAAGCAAGCAACCTAAATAATAAATATAAAAAAAATATGGCACTTTGCATTGAGAATATAAGTGTATATAACATGTTACGTAACCTAAAACATACGGAGTATATACACTTCAAAATTAACGAACGTTAATAAAATGTAAACTCAATTATTAAAATAAAATAAAATAAAATGGAATACACTTACATTTTTGCAGTTGAATCTCAATCTTCTGGTATCGTTCATTCTTGGAAAAAATAACCTACATTTTATAGCAATCTGAATATATATGGATAAAATTGATGCAATCAAGTCTCTCTTATATATAATTTTAGCCTGACAAATTCGAAAATAAATAAATAAAAAGAATTGAAAGATGTGGGGCCATTTGTAATTAAAAGAAAAAGAGATTGGTTCGAAGGGATAAGGACATAGTTACTGCTGAATAGTATTTTGGTAACCACTATAATTTATTTTGGATATATACAGATACTAATTATGGCAGCGCTGTTGGTGTTAATGATGATAATTAGTTCATGATTAGGTGTATTACTCGATTTAATGAGATTATGGATTAGGACAAATTAAATTAGATTCCCTGCGTAATAATTAGGTCCAGGCGTCCAGCAATTTTGTATGCTTTACATAAAATGCTCCACAGTTCATCAAGAAAATATTCTAAACATTTGAGTACTACTCCCTATGTTTTTTATTATAAGATTTCTTAAGTTTAATTATTAGGAATAAGAAATTTTAATTATTCTGATCTTACTTCACAAAATGAAGAGAAGAAAGAAAATAATTTCAATAGGGAAGATGGAAACTGAGACTTTAAATCTCAATATTTCAAAAAAATTAAAATTTTATAATAAAAGCAGAGGGAGCCTATTCATTAGTAGATCGTTATTATTATTATTATTATTTTATTTTTTTTGGCATGTTTTAATATATTAATATACTCCATAAAGAGGAATGCTTGAGAATGATATATAAATAAAGAAAGTAATAAAAATCTTACCAAAAAAAAATAAAATTAAATCATACGGAGTACTAAAAAAAACTATCATACTTGAAAAAAATATATCATAATTGGAAAAAATTGTCGACGTGATACTGCCACATCACCGGTGGACACATTAAATGTGCTACTCAATAAATGTATATTTGCTGCCGAAGATGTTATATTATATCCATATTGCGTATTATATACTCCATCTGCCCCGTTTAAGACGTTACACTTTATTATTTTATACCTCACATATATTTATTAAAAAAAATGTGTTCTATACTTCTATGTAATGCAGTAAATATAATTGTTAAAATATAAAGATGTCATGCAAAATAGAAAAAATAGTGACGCTTCTGAAAAGTTTATAAGTAAAGCTCGTAAAAGAGCACTCGCTAACGCAAGGCTCGTGAGGAAGCTCGAGCCTCCTCGCGAGCCCCTCACAACGGCTCTCTCTCAATTGCACGAGCCAGGGGCTCAAGCTGTGACGATTTTCAATTTATCATTGTTGCATAAAAAAAAGAATAAAAAAAGAATAACGAATCAAATTTTTTTATCGTTTTCTCTCTTCCACCTTATTTATACTCTCTCATTCTCACAATTTTAACGTACAATTTTCTTCATCCTCCTCCATTTTTATTACAAAAACATTCCTCAAATTTCCTTAAACTTTTCTCTAATTCTTCCAAAAAAATTTTAATAAAACACAAGAAAAAGGTTACAAAAAATAGAGAAAGTAAACTGTCATAAATAGTAGGAGAACTGCTAATTTTTTCCATAGCGCTTTATTTTTTACTCATTTTTTTGATTTTTTTTTCCATATATATTCTTCCTTCCGCAAAAAAGTCGCAAGGAAGGCCTGTGCAAAAGCCAAAGTACATCAGGCAAAAAACGAAAAAAGATGAAAGGCAAAAGTCTAAAAGAATTAAAAAGGACAAAAATTAATAAAAACAAAGATATAAATGGCAAAACTATAGTGAATAAAGTCCTAGGAGTTGAACAAAATAAGTAAAAATATAGAAGAAGCAAAGGCAAAACGAAGATATATAAAAAAAATAATAATAACATGATGTGAAATGTGTTTATTTCTAGTTGGGGAACGAGAATTGAGTCACAGTCGTTGAACTTTACATGCAACGAGGAATGCCACTAACCTAATTATCATAAGAAAAAATAAAATAAATAAATCATAATACCATTTATGCCCTCAAGAAAATCAAGAAAAAATGATGTCAACATCAATAGAATGTTCAATACCCAATAGACACGTATTAGTTATTACTCATATTCATATATAACTCGAAAAAAAAAAGTTGTTTCAAAAATAGCAAATTATCGTCTCCGTTAAAAGAAGAAAAATGAACTAACATTTTTATATGTGTTTATATTATAACACAAAAAATATTACAATATTCACATTAACATATGCTATATATATAATTAGATATACACAATAAATTATAAATATCATGAGAAAAAATATATGCATTTGAAGAACATGAAAATATGCGCATGGAGCCTAATTTGAACCTTCTTTTCTCGAGATTAACGTCTTTTTAAGAAATAAACTAGATTCCAAATTAAGTGAAACATTAGTAATCGAAAATCCAATTTACACTTTTCTCCATCTGCATTTTTCTCTTATAACGAAAACAACAAATTCGGACACTCTAAGTCTCTAATTACTTGATGTAAACACAAAAAAATCACGTGTACCGGGTCGGGTCGAAAATGGGTCAAATCAAATGAATGGATAAGGAATAATGGATCCGTGTACATCCACGGCCGTAATGGTTTTTATTCAACTAAAGAAGAAGATGACAAAATGCAAGCAAGCATTTGAGCATGAACTTTTTGATTCGGACAACTCTTCCCTTTCTCCATCCTAACGTGGTCATGTGTTTTTGTCCTAAAAAGAGAATTTTTGGCTAATTTTAAATAAGTGGGATTTTATTTATGGTATTTCACATAGGGTCACCTACATTTATTTTAAAATAATTACTTACGCAAAATTTTACGAATCAGATCCTCTATTGCATTATAATGATAGACGATTAACACGTGTTAAAAATATTTCTAAATCCAGCATTTTTTATGATTTTTTTTTAATTATTGTTGGTTTTGAAAATATTTTTAACACGTGTCAATCATCCGTCATTGTAATAGAAGACGCAACACGGAAATACAACAGAGGATTCGATTCGAAAACATTAGGTCTAATGTAATCTCACTCGTGCAGGCGCGTCTCACGTAATTATGCATGTGAAATGAAATCATGTGTTTCTTTATTAAGGTGTAATCATGGCAATTTAGATTTTGAATTTTGAGGGGATTATAATTAGGACCCCTTTTACGCAATTATTGTAGCTCGTGGGGTGATGATTGTGTGTCGATGAAATTATTCAAAGGTGATTGCTATTGAGTGCATATTAATTTATGTGGAAATTAAATTTAGGTTATAGTTGTTGTGAATTATGTTTATCACGTCTTATCTAGTTATCTTATACCACTACGTGTTGTGTAAATATGTAGCCGACATCATATTTATATCAATAATAATGTGCATTGTATGTGAGACTTTATATTATAATGTATGGCCATGCAACTGTTATGAATATTTAATAGTATTGAATTTTGTTGGTCATGCATCAATTTGGACCCAAAAACACACGCAAAAGAGTAGAGAAAACAATTCAACAATGAAGAACACACGTTATATCCGATCTTCACCATGAAAGAAAAGAAAAATGCAGGATATAATTCCAAAATTTAATTCAGATACTGACCACATACGAACATATATGCATCTAATTATAATGATGATTGATTAATTTTATATAAATTCTTTTTTGCCTTAAGATATTCCAACCTAAAAAGAGCTCGTTTAATTTGAAACACATAAATTTTAGTTCATGGTGTCACTCCACCAACTAGGCAAACCCCACATAAATCCAAATTCATGATTTTGTCACTCCACCAACTAGGCAAACCCCATACGAGTAAAAGTTTGAACCTACGGCCTAGTTATTTACTAATGTATAAACGAGTGGAATTCAGTGAAGGTATTCTTTTTAAGCATAACAAAAAGTTACTAACATAAGCAAATAAATATACTACCACTATATAGTCTATAGGCATTTGATTAAGACAAAAACGGATATTCTTCATGTAATTCTTGATTTATAGCGCTGAATCTTCATAATACTGATTATTTACTTAATCATGTTATGAATTTAACAATTGCTTAAATCCCCGCATCACATCAGAACATCCCACCCTCAAGTGAAAATGACTGGTGCAAACAAGGCAACGGTAGTCTACCCTTCCCATATTTACTTTAAAATTTACCACCACTATGATTAGCAGTTAACTAGGAGATGAAGTTTGATATGAGTTTCTTGAAGTGGTACCTGGTATTGAATCATGGGGTGCCACGTGTATCAGTCGGAGATTTACTTGATAGTAATGTAACAATATGTTCCGTGTTTAGACCAGTAGTTCTTGAGATCTATGGGGGTTGAGAGGTCATGACCAGATGCAGCCACTCTAGTAAGCAATCTGCTGAAAACACCTCCACTCATCTTTCTTCCACCAACTCGAGAGTGCTTCTTGTTCGGCATTAATGGCAGAGGATAGAGTGACAGTGAGGCGGTGCAACAAGAAGACTGCCACCCTCCACTTCCCCATTTGTAGCACTGTCGAGGTACTCCAGTGCAAGAACAAACAGGCGCTGGCATGAAAGATTCGTCAAAATTTACTAAGTTGATAGAATTAAGCTCTTGAGAGTCCCATTCAGCCTTGGAGCCATCTTTTGTCCTGTTTGTATTCAAATCTTGGTTCACTGATCTAGAGGAGTCTGTAGTGGCATTCTTCTTTGATTTTGCAGCATCTGGCAGAATGACTGTTATTGGATATGCGTCGATGATGAAATCTTATCCCGTTGTAGGATGTTTAATGCGCTTCAGCCCACTTACAACACTGCTCCATAAAGCATTGGTTGTATATTCATGAAACTGGAGGGCAGCAATGGCATTGTCACGTTCTATGAGGGCATTGTCACGTTCTGCAACTGCTGCGTCTCGTTGTTGGATTGCAGTATCCCTCTCTAGCAATGCAGCCTTCTTTTCAGCAATGGCATGATCACATTCTTTGATGGCAGCATTCCTTTCATCACGTAGAAGGCTGATCTCTGTATTCACATCGAAAGCATTTTGTTCATCATCCACTCGATAATGGGATACCACATTCCACTGCAACATAGGTTAAGGAACATTAAATGCAAAGACTCTAGGATCAAATCTGATAAAAAATAGTTTTCTAGAGGAATAAATAAAGAAAGGAACTCTGCATCTTTACCAGTGGTACTTTGCAGTAATCCATCCTATGTGCATGTTTTCACATTCTCCAACAGCATCCATCTCACGAGTCCTGCTCAGATCTCCACTAAAGTGATTCTACGAGTTTTTCTCTATATCTGATCTCGTGCCTTCTCTTGAAAGTTCAGAGACAAATAACACATATCAAATACGAGAAGTTTAATTGAAACACCAGGCAGAATCATAATCCAGCAATGGATTTATGATTGTGGTACTTATGACTTTTGTGATCCAGTTCACTAGAATTCCACATTAGCCTGGTATGGTTGATGTTTCTCGTCAGCTACAGTCATAGGGTAATAGGAGAAGATGCAATGGAATATCGAAAAATAAAAGCAATTCTCTTATGCAGTGTATCATTTAACTAGTTACCTAGTCCCTTTCAAAGTTATAACAGAATACTGTTAGACATCAACAGCTATAAGCTTATAACTCTGTCCAAACCAATATATAACATTAATCCCTCACCAAAATGTACAGGATAGCCAATGATATCAACATGACTGATCCCTTAAAATTGCTTTTCAGACCATGAAATCGCCCTCCAAAACATTGAAGTTGGAACGTGCTGGAGATGGCCCCAAAGTAAGCTCAGATCGACATAAACTCATTCGTATCATATTCCTATGATAAGAATCCAATTAGCCCTGGACTAGGCCTTCACGTAATATTGTTTATTTCCACTACTTTAAGCTGTGTTATTATCTTTATCTATGAACGACTGAACGTCATTCATGTGGAAAGGCAGATAAGACAGTTTAGTTGGGAGGGTGTTGAGAGGATGGTGGTGAGAAAGGATGTGGAATCTCATGTTCACTTCTGCCTTCGTCTAAGATATTTCAGTATTGGACTTCAACGAACGTGAATGTTAGTGCAATTAGTATGCAACTAAAACAAAAACTCTTATAAATGTAAGGCATTAAAAATTCCACCTACAGAAACAAACAACCATCAATTATACATCCTTCATCCTTGTATGCCAGTCCACTGCCTACTAAATTTAGAAGCATCTCGTATATACATTATTCATAAAACACCTTCCTCACTGACATTAGTGAACAGAAGTTTAAATGTCGTTACAATCGCCATCTAAATGGTGAGATTTGAAGGAGTTCTTATTAAGTTTAAAATGCAAAACAGCTACAGCAATACCAGGACCAGCAAAATCGAAATAGAGGAAAACAAGCACCTTAATCTAGATTCTAGAGTACATAATTGATTACGAAGAAATCAGCCATTCATTTCAGCAAATTTTACTCTAATCCCAAATCCAGCTACTATTATTCTTCACCTGCTGCGATTTTAGGAGTTCGAATGCACAAAAATGTCAAAAACACTAGATGCGAGCTTTACCCATCCTTCTATAGCTTCAATCAAGTCGCGAATCGCAGTATTACGAATAGGAGAGTAAGAAACTAACAAAAAAATAGCAGTAGAACAAGTTCGATTCACTTCAGAGCTAAATATGTGCTATCAACTTCACAAACAAATGTGCTAGCGAGTAGCGAACACAATAATTTAATCCGCTCGCAGTTAATAATTTTAATTCAATTGCATGAAGCCACGGTGCTTATAATTTTAACATTCGCATCACACGACGCAAAGGTGATTAAGTTAACCGGAGTTTGGCGGCGGCGGTGAGGAGTTACCGGAGATTGAGGCGAGCAGGAATTGCATATTCTGATCGGAAAAGAATTCGTCGTGGAGGAGAAATCTTCCGCTAACTCTCTCTCTCTCTCTCTATCTCTCTCGTTTTGCGTCACACACCGAAGGCTGCACTGTCACTGTGCATATGCATATATGCAAATACATCTCTCGCCAAACGCTTTTGTTTGAATTTATTATAATTATTTTTATTATTATTATAATTGTCGATTGTCGATAGTACGGATTCGACTGATTAGTGGCTTTTAAATGAATCTGAATAGAATTTGTTGCGATATTTATATTTGCCCATTGGGCAAAGCCTAATTCGTTATATTGGTGCGGTGGTATTTCATCCGTCACACCTTTTGATTCGTAAAAAGTGAATGTTAAAATAAAATTTTTATCTCATTTTAAGGTCGAGGCGAGTGTTGGTGTGCTTGAGCATGGCTCCATAAAAAATTCAATGGTTTGAGTTTTAACTAGACTTGAGTTTTAATTTTATAATCGAACTCATCTTTGACTTATAATTTTCAAGTTCGAGTTCTGTTTGAACTTGGCTCAACAAATATTCATATTTGAGCTCGAGTTTCATTTGAATTCTACTCGACTATCATAAATGCTCGAGCTCAAACTTGATTACGTTTTTTTTTTTTCACATGAAATGTTAAAGCTTGATTACGAGCTCGAATGTAGACTAGATTGAAGGCCCAACAATGACCTTATGAACATGCTTGATGTAAAGCTCGCAAACAAGCTTGATTATGTACGAGGCAAATATGTTCGTGAGCAAATCGAGTTATAGTACCTTAATGATCGAGTTCGGTTCAATAATTTTATTGAATTCAAATTCAGGCTTAAAGCCTCAAACTCGATACAATTATTAACGAATTCGAGTTTGAACAAGCTTGTTTCGATTGAGTCGCCGAATAATTGCCGAGTAATTTGACTCGTTATGTTGCTAGTCTTGTAAGCTTATAAATTACCCATTTTTTTTGTTTGTTTGTCTAAGTAATAACAGATTCAAATGCTTCATATATTTTTTACTCCATCCGTCTCGTCCTAAATGATTTTTTTTTTAATCTAGTTAAATTGAAATTTAAAGGCCGTGCCACAGAGGACTCAAACTCAGGACCTTTGGTACCGAAACTTAACCCCTTACCGCTAGGCCAATACACACAAAAAAATGACTCATTTTTTATTCATGTGTGATGTAAATATTAATAAAATGAGTCATTTAGGGTGAGACATAAATTATTACACTTCCTCAATAAAGACAATTTAGAATAAATTTATTTGTATAGTGTATTTTTATTATACGTGATTTGTTTAAATCTAATTATATTGTTAGCTCAAATATTTGATAAATATAAATAGTGGTATTAGGGTGAGTAGCATACTCTTAGATAAAAAAACTAGGAATCTACCCACCCATTTAAATTTATAACTCTTTTACCCAATTTTCCAATTTTGGACTAATTTACCCTTTCCATCACCTCTACCTATATTCTATCTTAATTCATTTTGAATTTTCCTCTGCTCTGTGCATCTCTTCTCTTTCTCCCCCTTTTTTCCTCTTCCCATCTTATTCCAATTCTTCAACCGATTTGTATCGTAGGAGATGACGGGCATGAAGGGCATGGTTTCCTCGTAGGAGATGACGGGCATGGTTTCCTTGAAGGTTTCACGATCGGTGTTGCCGTTGAGGCGGTGGTTTGCTCTTTGTGGCGGTGGCGACGTCGAGGGCGGCGGTTTGCTCCTTGTAGAAGCGACGGCGTGGAGGAGGCGGGAGGCAGCGTCGAGGGTGATCTAGAAGTGGGGGCTGTTGTGGAGGTTGTTGATGATGAGCTGGAGATTGAGGCGGTGGTTTGCTCCTTGTTCCTCTTGTTCCGCATGAAGTAAAAAAATGGAGGTAAAAGTAATTGATGGGTTGAATCTACAACCCATCCTCTCAGCCCATCACCGACCACAACCCTCCCCCCTCTTCACAAGCTGCCACCATTACCACCATAAATGTTATTCTTGTTTTTTTTTTTGGGGATTTTTTTTTTGCTTTTTTATTTTTTGATTTTTCCCCTCTATTTTTGTTCTTCTTTCTCTAGAGGAATTAGTGATATTGCTCCATTTTTTAATTAAAGATTAAATTCTTGGAGTTCTAGTTTAATTTGTATTTTAGATTGGATTCCTCAAATTTATTTCTTTTTTGATGTTTCATTTGTCCTCATTTGATTAACTTGTCAAGATTGTTTAGAAGTAATGGAAAGTTACGGTACGAATTCATTATTTTTTTCTCTTTGTAATGGAAAGTTACGGTACGAATTCATAATATCGTACCGTAACTTGTCGAGATTGTTTAGAAAGTAATGGAAAGTTACGGTACGAATTCATAATTTTTTTCTCTTTGTAATGGAAAGTTACGGTACGAATTAATAATATCGTACCGTAACGGTACAAATTTATAATATCGTACCGTAACTTGCCGAGATTGTTTAGAAAGTAATGGAAAATTACGGTACGAATTCATAATATCGTACCGTAACAGTACGAATTCATAATATCATACTATAACTTGTCAAGATTGTTTAAAAAGTAGGATAACAAATATTCATTCATTCATATCATTAATGAATGATACGAATTCATCTCAGTCTTTCTGAGTACCGAACAAATTTTTATGAATTTTGTATTGTTGTTTATATTTTCTATTCCCACGTCATGGTACGATTTTGCCAGATTCGTACTTTGAACTCTAAAAAATGCATGAAATCTTTTTTACCTCTGTTCGATTTTCAAGAGATCGTACTTCCACTGCTACATTGTACACGTCTTTTACCTGAAAATTATGTTATATTTTTTGCCTTGTGTGCAAGTAAAGGATCGATGTAAACATACCGTACTTCTTGTTCGATACTAGTACGAATTTGCATAAATCTTACTTTGCTTTGCGAAAGGTATTTGTTATCTTTTCTATGTAGTTTTAAGAAGTTGATTGAAATCTTTTTCTTCGATAGTGGTATGAATATGTGTTTTATTATAAGTCGGTATGAACAGTTCAGTCGTACTTCGTACCGTTCCTTAGTTACGGTACGAAATTTAAATATCGTAAGTCGTTCTAAGTAAAAATTGAATAAAATAAAAAAGAAAAAAGAAAAAAGAAAGTGGAAAAAGACTGAAAATGATGAAAAAAGGGAAAGAAAAGGAAACAAAAGTTGAAAAAAATTCGAAAATAGCAAAAACGAAAAAAAAAACAAAAAAAGGCTGAACAAAGAAATTAAAAAAGGAAAAAAAAAAAGAAGGCTGGAAAAAATTGGGATAAGTAATTGAGATAGAGGTAGTATTATGATTGCTTCAAACATTTTAACGGCTTACAATTATACCGAAAAGAATAAAAATAAAATTAACGGCTTCTAAAACCCGCCCTAACCCCTTTTCAGCTTTGTTTCTTCCTCTTTTCACTTCGAAATTCAGAGTGCGCGCGCAGTTTATCGCCTTCTAGGGTTTTCGGATTTTGATTCTTCCGGCGTAAGCAATGGCGACTCCCGCGCCTGCTACCTCCGCCGCAAAAACTGTCGACGCCTCATTGTGGTGGGAGCCTTTCAGTGTATTTCTCACCGAACTTGAAAACGCCTCGGTGTCATCCGAAGTCCCCCAATATTTGGTGAGTAGACTGTGATTTCAAGCTTGAATTACTTGAATTACTTCAATCATATTGTTTTTCTGGAACGGTAAAGCGGAATGCGTGCTTATACGCGTTGTTGACTGTGAAAATTTGTACGATCGGCCGTGTTTCAGGACAGGAAGTTGAAGGACAATCACGCTTGGTTCCTGGACACTGTTTCGCAATTCAAGCCGCCCAGTCAGAAATCGAGGGAAGCATTGGATTCACCACGTGTGAAAATTGGTCAGCACGAGCTGAGTGTACAGCCCAAATTGAAAGACACTGCACTGAGGATCAGTAGTATCTTGGTAATGTTTTTCCACTTTCTTCGACATTATTTTGATAATTTAGTCATGCATCACTAGTCTTATGGCATCCTTGCAACATCCAAGTGCTGTTCGGATTAGTTGACACTTTTATGCTTGTATACTTCTCAGAGTTTAGATGAGGTGCAATCGTATATCATTGCTGAAAGAACGTTGGAGCGCCACAGTGCAACAGATGATGATTTACATCCGGATTTTTTAAATTTGGTTAGTAGATACACCCCTCCTTTGTTAATTTTTGCAGCCCACTTGACTATCTGCAGCATGCCAATGAAAATTTGGAAGCATGTAATGGTATTCAGTTGCTTGCTATTTTGTCATTGCCACAAAACAAGCATATTTTTCGGATTTATGCAGTATTTTTTTTTTCCCATTTCTAGACAATGACATATATAGTGGTTGGTATGTGTGTATCAAACTTTATGTTCCACTTAGATTTTACAATCTCAAATATTTTACTCATATATCTTTAAATAAGCATTGATCATCGCAGTTACTCATTTCATTCTATGTTCAGAAGAGAACTTAAGGTTGTGAATTGCAAATCACCTTTATCGGTTATATCGTGGCTTTATCTTGAAATCCGTTAATAACATCGGTCTTCTGATAGTATTTTACAAATATGTTTACGTGTTTTTCCTTGTTATGGTTTTGTTTGAAAGGTTATGCTGGAGTACTACATTGAACGGCAATGCTTGTTGAAGTGCACTAGGCAGATTCTTATGCACTCCTGTGAGTATCTTTCTTTGGTTCCACATTGTTTTGATGTCATACATTGAGTAGACCCCCCCCCCCCCCCCCCAAACCCAACAGACACATGCACAAGGCTATGCATACTATTACTACCACATATTTCAGTAGCTATTATTTCAACACGACTAGAACTATATCCTTTAGTCCCACACACACCAGACCTTCACATTTACTACGAAACATTAGTGCTCTTGTTTCTGTAGTTACCTTCCTTCGCCTAATGCAAATATTTTTTGGTGTAGTGTATTTTGAAACTCAGTTGGAAGGAGGTTCGGTTGTACTGGAGGTGGCAAAGCAGTTAATTTCTGGTGGGCTCGAACATAAATTACTTTCTATCTTTGAGGACCTTCTATCGTCTAACTACCCAGAGCAAATGGTATGTCTGATTGCAATATTTAAACCTTCATACTCAAGCTTGTAATTCTCATTTGTTCTATTCATTGATGATTTTTCTTTGCATGTCTCAATACAAGGATATACATCTGACTGTTTTCTTGCAGGACTTTGATCTCTACACTTTATGGGCAGAGGAGACCCTTATAGAGGACAACTTGATTCTTGACATTCTTTTCCTTGTGTATTATGAGTCATTTTGCGATTGTGATGCTGAATGCTGGAAAAAATTGTGTGCGCTATATGAGGTGAGCTTTTCTTCCTATGGGCTATGGCTGTACTTGGGATAATTTTATTTACTGATTCATCTTGTTTTCCCTCGTGTTATGCAGGGTATCGTAACCGGATCTTACAACTTCCAGAAGCTGGCAGTATCACCAGATGCTATTCGTGCTGTATATCATGCCAAAATGCAGCTGCTGCTTATTCTCATCCAGTCTTTAAACCTGGAAAGTCTCCTTCAGATGATCCGTGATAATATTCCTTTCAGGTTTTGTTACTTTTTTCCTTTTTTTTAAATGTTTTATTTTCTGTTTTCCATTCAAGAAAGTTAGGTCAAAAAGTTATTTATCTTGTTATTGTAGGAATCATTTAGCAGAGCCGTTCTATGGTTTTGATTGTCTGAACCATTTGATTGATGAGTGCAGTTGGCAAGCATATTAGGCAGACAGCATAGGTTTAAAGTAATGGGAGATGTCATTTAATGTATAGCTGATAGCTCTTATATGTTGATAGTTTTTTGATAGTTGTAATTCTTCTGTATTGTGTTCAATTCTATGTTTCTTAGTTGTATACCTACAATCTTACTCAAATAACTGAAGTGCTTGCTATTTATTGCTCAGGCAGGGCTCTATTGGATTTTCAGAAATGGAAGTTCAAGAAATGGATTCAATGATTTCGAGCTTTAATGCTTTTGAGTCCAAAGAATTAGGCCCTCTGATCCTAGCATGGGCTTTGTTTCTATGTCTCGTTTCTTCTCTGCCTGAGAAAGAGGAAAATAATATGCTCACGGTACATTTTTTCTATTATTCAAAGCATGTTTTATCATTATCATGATTGTACTTTAATTTTGGGATCTATTTGTTCTTTTAAATGTGTCTACTCTCATCAGGAGATCGATCATATTGGTTATGTTCGTCAAGCTATGGAGGCTTCATCTTTGGGATATTTTCTTGAAATTCTAGAAAGTGACACATTGAAATATTCAGACGTGAGTAACTTTCTTGAGTACCTCATTGCTACAATACTCAGTCGTTGCATGCATGCCATCTCTCACTGATTCCTTCGGAATCTAATATTGTTTTGATTGCTTTCTGTATTCCATCTACCTTCTCTCCAGGGTCCTCTAGCTGGTTACCGAAGTGTTTTAAGAACTTTTGTATCAGCATTTATTGCATCTTATGAGATCAGTGTCCAGGTATCTCCTAGACAGTTGATAATATTATCCTCACTCTTAATTAGTTGATTGGACATTGACATCTCTTCTACATTGTGCAGTTTGAGGATGATAATCTGAAACTGATATTGGACATACTTTGCAAAATCTACCAAGGGGAGGTCTGTTCGCTAAGTGATTTTCTGATGTTAGAGTGTTGTATTTCATCCATAATATATATAAGATGATTAAATTCTTGCAGGAGTCTCTCTGTGATCAGTTTTGGGACAAGGACAGTTTTATCGATGGTCCTGTCAGGTGCCTTCTTTACAACCTCGAGGGTGAATTCCCATTCAGAACTATTGAGCTTGTACGCTTGTTATCAGCTCTAAGTGAAGGTGCATGGCCTTCTGAATGTGTGTAAGTGGAACTTGCTGATATTTTATGGTGTACATCTTGTCTCGGTATTTTGTTCTGTATAAATATTCCGGAATCTTTTTTGAGCAGATTCAATTTCCTTGATAAGTCCACTGGGCTGTCAACACCTTTTGAGATAAAGAGTGGCTCAGTAGTGGATGCTGTTTCAAAGATCGTTGAAACACAGTCCCCCTTGCATGTTGCTGGTGTCGAAGGCCTGGTAATTCCTGCTAAATCTAGGGGCCAAGTATTGAGAATGCTGGATGACAATTGTGCTTTGGTCCGGTGGGAGGTAAATGGTCCACAATACATTGTAAACTTGGATCATATCATTTATGAATCCATTTTTTATTTTGATACTGCGTCAGCTGATGGATGCTGGCTTTAGGTTCCCTGACAATTATTTGGTGTCCACTATATCTTTTTTGATTCCCCCTTTCATGTTTTCTTGTTTATCTCTCCATATGCGTGTATCTCTATCAATCTTTCTCTTCCCTTTCTAGCTTAGGATTGCTATATGCTTGTCCTCTCTGCAGCATAAAGAATCTGGAGTAGAGTCTGGAGTTTTTGTTCTGCTTTTGCGGCTGGCTCAAGAGTTGTATATGCAAAATCCGGAGGAGGTCATTGTCATTCTTGACTTGCTTAGTCGATTGGCGAGTTTTAACATGGTATTTTAACTTTAAGTTGATTATCTTGCAGCTGAATTTATTGCTTGTCTACATATTGAGGTTGCATGCTTATTAATTTCTACATATTGAGATGCATGCTTATTTAGTACACATGTATGTTTTAGTTGGATTTTCCCTCACGTTCATCTTTCCATCTTTGCTTGCTTTTTGTTTGGCATTCTGTCATCCATTACTATCAAGTTTAACTTGCCTTTGTGTTTGATGATCCGGAAGGGGTAATTCATGAAAGAATAATTATGAAGCTTTTATACTTAAAATTATACTAATTATACTCGGTACTTTTACAATTAAGTCTTTATCATTTCTGGTCAACTTTTGTTATGAGATTTACAGATTTTTATGAATAGTATGACCAAATTTGTGTGTGTGCAAACTTTCTTGGAGAAGTGAACATGTCTTTGAACTAGTTAACTTCTAGCTTGTAAGATATGATAAATTGTACTGTTTTATGGTTCTGCCTAGATCCCCCAGTCTGCTCTATTCTTAAGTGAGTATCTGGGTTCTGGATGGAGAAAAAATTATCTTGCAAAAGTCTGTAGTGTTAGATTACTTTGTCATTAGTAGTGTCTCTATGAATTCATCACCTAGTTAAATTGATGGCTCTGAAGAGTTAATTAAGTTACTTTACTAAAAAATTGCAGGCACTAACTGCCATTTTCTCCGAAATTATCTTGTTTAACTTGTGCGAGGGGATCAAGGGCTAATGATTTTACTTGGAATGTCATGTCTTGAAATCAGAAAACATTTTCGAAGTATTACTATACAACTCTAGAGCTTCTGTTGATATGAATGCTTGCGTATGTGAATCTAGGCTGTATGTTATGCTCTCATGAACTCTTGGAACTGCTCTGATACTGGAGACTATATCATGGGGAAAGAGCAGAAATATTCGTGGTATGACTCTTTGAGTTTCATTTAATTGGTTACTAGATGACTTTGGTGTTTCAATTCTATATTTGATTTAGCTCTATCTTGCTCTTGCTGCAGTATTGACGTAGTTGAGATTGTTTGTGCCGTGGTGAAAAGCCTTCCCCCTAGCATGAATGGTGTTGTAATGATGTCCATGGGGGTAAATCTATTGACAAAAATGTTGAAATGGTAATACATATTGTACTATTGCTTGATTTTTTTGTAAAGACTTATTTAGTTCTCGCTCCTCCCTCCTTTGAGGCAGTTTACATTATAAAAAACATGTGTGGTTTTGATGATGATGTTAAGGGCCACAAGTGTCTTAGTGTAGTACCATACAAGGAGTTCATTCTTCTGTTATATTTTGATGTTGCCTCTTTCATCCCTGTGGCTGTGGCTAATTCGATGTCTCAACATAACTCAAGAATTTGAATTTGAACATAGCTGTTTACAGTGGTTTGTATGATTTACTTTATAATGGTTAAATTTAGTTTTACTTACTTTTTTTCTTTCCCATTTTTATAATGCAGCAAGCCATCTCACGTAGCTAAGATGGCAATGAAGGGCAATATTTTTGATGTTGCCTTGAGGACAAACCCCTTTGATGTTGGATCCAACAATTTATCCAGGTTAATATTTCAAATATTCTGTAACTTTAGTAGATTGAAGTACTCGGTTTGTGGAATTACTGAAGGACTCCATAAGGTTGAATAGTGTCAGAAATCTTATAGTGGGTGACTGTTTTATCTGACGTAGTTTTCTACTTTCTATTCATTTTGTAACCGGACCATGTGTTTCTGGCTTCCACTCAAGGATGTTGAAAATCTTTAAGTTCATTGTCTTGTAAAGTGACCTTTTCCTCTTCTTCTCCCATTTTATTGGGGGTGGGGGATTAGGGAAATAGCTGTTGTCGTGTTGAATCGAGTTGATTATCAGCTGCATCCAGCTTATCTCGAATAATTTGGTTCTTTTTTTTACATTAGATCGTTTAGGTGGATTCATTGCACATGGTATTTACTTTGGAGTTTTTACTTTTTATGTTTTGGTGTGGGGATCCTGCTGGATCTCTTAATATTGGTTTATGCAGTGTCGCTTTTTCATATCAGAACAAGCCAGTAGCTAACTTTAAGTTTTCTCTTGAATTCAATTGTTACATGTTTCATCCCAGTGGATCCTGGTTGCTCTCTGGAAGACTTGCCAAAATGCTTTTGATTGATTGTGAACAGAGTGACTGCTCAATGACTCTTTCAGGCACGTTATTTTTTTGGTTCCGTAATTACCTTTAACTGGACTTAGATATCAATCAGATTGTTTTCATCCCATCGTTGATATATTCCAAATGATTTTGTCGTTATAACAAATAACTTGTGCACTCCTGTGTTATTGATTGCATGAAAGTTTTATTTCTTACTTAGTTATAGACAAATCTTGTTTTCATTGTCTATAACTCTTCCAACTAATTATGCAGTGCTCGACTTCACTATGAATCTCCTGGAGACTGGATTAGAAACTGATACTGTCCTTGCGCTCATCGTTTTCTCACTTCAATATGTTCTTATCAATCATGAATTCTGGAAATATAAGGTGAAGCCTGCTCGTTGGAATGTAACACAGAAGGTATAAGTTTCCTTTCCCGTGCATAATATTTGTGAAGTTTCCTTGCATTTTTAGTGAAATCATAGGATGCAAAGGATAGGTTCGTATTGGATAAGACTTCAAGGAATCACAATCAAGACATGGTAGAAGATGTTTCTTCTTCCCAATCTATTTCTTTATTATTTGTGGTTCTGATTATTCAATTTTATCTTCTTTCTGAAACCTTATTTCAAATATTGGTCATACTTAAGACCCATCTGTTGAGAATGAATAGGGAGATCTTCTTCTCCCTTTGTTTGAAGATTCTTCTGAATTCTGTTATTACTATTACCAAGCATACTCTTTTACTTCTGATTTCTTTCACTGTGTGACTAGTTTGCTTCCTTGTTTTTAGGTGCTTGAAGTGATGAAGAAATGTATATTGTCGATCTCATGCTGTCCCAAGCTGGGGGAAGTAGTTCGTGATATAATATTTTTGGACTCTTCCATACACTCTGCAGTTTTACGAATTGTTTGTACGACTACACCAACCTTAGAGGTTCACGATCCTCTACTTATTCCTTCTACATCCTTAGTTTCTTTTCTTTTACATTCCTGTTTGACGTGTGTTCTTTGTCCTACCTGTTTTTTTATTTGCCAGAAACTTCATATATCCCGTTTATTTGACATAGTGGATATTGAGGGGTTAGAGCTTGCAATATCCACTGGGTTGGATGTCCTAGTCAGTATGATATCCACTTTCTCAAAGGTGTGCCTCCTTATACTTATGTAACTTTTTTGTTATTTCTGAATATGCTTCTTTATTTCATGGAACAGAACAAAATCTTACTTTTGATCTGGTTTGTCATTTAAATCCATAAATGTTTCTCATCTTTTGTTGAATTCGGGTAAAATGGTTTGTAGGTGAGAATTGTGAGATGCATCAAGTGATTTTCTCTAATTACTTCTGTGAAACGGCAGTAGATTTTGGTCCTTGTGTGTCCGTGCATCAATTCCTGTGTCATGATAATCAGTTAGACTGATATATGCTTTTCTATTGTTTTTGAAGTTTGAGAATTTTAGCTCTAGAAATGGCAAGATTGAAATGAGTCGCCAAATTTTGTTATTCTGGCCTTAATCCGCAAGGAACCATTTACTTTTGAGCAATGTTCTGCTGCTTCACTTTTTTATTGTACAGGATATGGTTGCTGTCATTAAGTAAAACATAACTGTTTTCTGTCAGAATCTACACAGCTCTTCTGTTTTTCATCAAGCGGTTCTATCAATGACGACAAAGCCAGTACCTGTGATCACTGCTGCCATATCATTCATATCATACTTCCGTAATTCAGTATGATCCATTTTCCTTTGCTATCATGTTCTTGATTCATTACTTTAATTCAGAAGCTTCTTTAACATATATTGGATTGTTCATGACCTATCTATTTTTTCATTGTTCCTTATATCTGGTTTTTACTGGATTGCTTAGTATATACAAATAGGTGGTGCAAGATTGCTCTCTGCTTTATTTATGGCAGATTTTTCAGAGTCCTATACCTACAGCAATATGAATCTTGGGTTGGATGATAAACAGGTTGGTAGCTTAACCATTTATATAACAACTTCTGAGCTGTCGAAAATAGTCAGTTTTAATATGGAGAACCCTTTTGTAGGTAGCTCATTTCAGGAAATCTATTTGCAGCATTCTTTCCCAGCAGTCACCTTGGAATGAGGATCTCATTATTGCTACTTTAAGGTTCCTAAGTTCTGCTGCAAGTAATCAGGTTAATTCTCCTTACTTCTGTCCCTTTGGAGATTGTTTGTCTTCATTTTGAACTTATATCATTTTTCAACTAGTTTGGCATGGTTTTGTTTCAAAGAATCATAATATTACACGCCAAAGGATTCTGAATTTTTTATTAATATCATTTTCATCTTGTTTATTGCATATGTCATGGGCATTTTTTGGATAATTACTTATTATTAATTGGCTATTGTCACCCTCCTTAGCTTATACAGGCAATACAATTAATGTTTTCTCCAGTTCTTCTCTGAAATATGCCTGGTCCTCGATACTTTTTGCTGAATCATCGCTAACAGTTTTCTTTAATCATAACAATGATGAAAAAGTGTTGAATTGTACAAATTTGGATACCTTGGTGGTAACTGTATTTCTCAAAATGTTAACGTCACTCTTCCCATGCTAGACTTACGCTTAGCTCTGACTAGTTCTGCACTTCTGCTAGCTATGTAATAGGGCAGATGTTGATATAACTGAGAATCAATATATATATATATATATGTGTGTGTGTGTGTGTGTCACTTATGGGTCTCTATACCAACTGCTTATTGCTACATGTAAGATCTTCCAAAAGTTATTCATTCTCTTTAGCTATTGTCGGTGATTGGCTTTGATAGAAGATTTGGGTGTCTTAAATTTCAACGGCCAAGGCCCGCTTGATAATTCATGTTTGATTCAGTTTTCTAACCCAATCATTTTACTTGTTTTTTTGTATTAATGGCTTGGTCAAATACAGCCTGCTTTTCTTGCCACTGTCATCGCGTCAAAAGAGTACTCAAATACTCAAGTGCATAATGCCCCTGACCATCATCTAAAGAAAACTGAGAACGGATCATTAAATTCCTCGCAAGAAAGTCCTTTACATGAGGTTCTGAAATACCTACAAGATTCTGAAGACTTGCTGCATAGGTATTGCTTTCAATTGGTTAAATTACCCTGTTTGTTGGCTTCTTTTTGTTAAATTTTCTGGATGGCAATAAATTTTATTCAATTTTTCTCAGGAGGCCCAATGTGTTGTTATGTTCGTTGAACTTCCTTAGGGCACTTTGGCAAGGTGCACCTCAGTTCTCAAAGACCTTGGAGCATTTAAAAGTTGCAGACAAGTTCTGGAAACATTTGACCAGTTCTCTTGTGCTCATTACTCGTCGAGAAAATTTGTCTAAGAAGTTGGCTAGAATTGATCTTCAAAACATGGTCTACGAATGTCAAATCCTGGCCAATGTGTTGGATATACTAGGTTATGAGAATTTCGTGCAAAAGAAGTTAATGCATGCTGAGATAGTTGTTAAGGGATTATCTAAATCACCTCCTCATGGGGCGGACAGATCAGATGATTCTAAATTCACAAAAACTGACAGTCTAAAGGAGATAATTTCAGCCTGGTGTCAGAGTTCAGTTTTGAGTGACTTGATCAAGGCCCGTGTTTCCTGGGAATATGATGACAGTAGTCATGTACGCGCCAAGGTGTGATTTTCATGCTATCTACTCTTCTGTAACTGCAACTTCCACTGCTCCAAGTTACATAAAATCGTTAGTACACTTGATGTTGTTATTTACAGATTGTCACTTTTGATGAATATAATAGGTGGCTGCTGGTTTATTTGCTGTTCACGTGATGGTTAAATTAAGAAGTGGGGACTCAGGTAGTTTGTCTGTGTCACTAATCGAAAGGATTGTTAACTTGTCAGAAAAGGTATATAATTCCGTTAATTTATAATTTTGAGTTGCTGAAGTTAATATTGTACAATGATCTATGTCATATTATGCATGAATTTCTTACGAACACAACACAATCTGAAGGCGTCAAACTGAAGTCCCATTCTAACCTCATAGAATTTTCTGCAAATGACTATGAACCAATAATGTTTGCTCTATGATTCCATTCTGTTAGTTCTATGATATGGAGGTCTGAAATCTGAACACTTTGTGTGTTCTCTTCTACAGTTGTGCAAGTTACCAGTCTTTTCAGAATTGTTGACTCAGTATACAGAGCGTGGTTACAGGTACACTTCACCTTATGTTTCTGATTTACGTTTTGTGATATAGGACAGACCATCTGATCCACTTTTTCTTTTTACTTTTAATAATGTAGTTTTTTGATAGCACCTGATTTATATATACTGTTGTATAAATGTAATATATGAACGGCTTGCGATTATTGTAACCTACCGATGATGGACAGAAATGTTCAGTTAATCCATTGATCTGATTCTTAGATTCTTTTCTATTCTAATTTATCCAAGTAAGTGTTACTTCCCTTTTCTTTTCCATTTCTTATATTTAATATTTGTTATTTAGTGGAGGACAAGAGTTGGAGACTTTGATTCTAAATGATCTGTTTTACCACATCCAAGGAGAGCTTAATGGCCGTCAGATTGACAACAGACCATTTAAAGAGTTATTGCAGTTTCTGATAGATTCAAAATTTTTGGATGCCTATAAATATGAAAAGGATGATGATCTGTCATCCAACATCAAGATTGTCTGCATGTATGACACTGTTCGTCTCAGAACAGACCTTGGATTAGAAATGTGGGATCTTCTTGCCTGGAAAGAAGCCAAGGAAGTTGTGGAAACGTTGCTCCTTTCTTTGCAAGAGACAAATTCAAAAATGTTGCTCTCAACTTCCAAGCATTCAGCTTTACGAGGGCTTGTTACCCTATTGTACATGCGTGAGAACAATGTGAGTTTTTTTTTGGCATCAAGTTCTAAGAGTCTTACCTAGATTATGTAATCATGGCTATTCTCTGTGTCGATTTAATACCTGGGAATCAATTGTAGTTATTGTGGTTAATGTCTTAATTTACAAATTCTTCTGGTTTCTGTACTCTTCAGAAACTGTGATCTGGTACAAATAAAGTTCTTGCTTTTTCGCATCTGGTTCAGTTTCCTTATTAGTCTTCTTTATAGTACACAAAAAAGTCACTGCTGAAGTTGAGATTTTACATATTTTTGTAGGGTGAAGATTTGACTGGGCTGAACATTTCTAAACAAGTAGTTACATCATGCATTGATCACATATGCCAGTCCATCCATGCCTCACTAGCATCTTTGACTCCTCTGGGTGATGCTAGGGAAGAAGTTGTGCTTGATATCCTTACCGCTCAGGCAGAGCTACTGCTACTTCTCGTAAGATCTGTAGATACTAAACTCTCTCAACCTGATTGTGTTCTTATCTTAAAGGCCTCAGGATATGGTCTCAAAGTGTTGTGTGGCTCTAGGCCAGCTCTTGCTCCTGAAAAAGCCACAGGGTTTTTTCTTATGTTAATCCTTGTCTCAATCAAGCTGACTTGTGATAATCGGCATTCTGACATTTCAACTGGAAATGAATCAATTGATGTTTCGGCTGAGGTGTCTTATTCAAGTTTGGGGTTATTACCTCTTCTCTGCAGCTGTGTTCAACACCCTGATCATTGTACCCTATCCTTGGCTACTATTGATTTTATACTGAAAGGTTTCTCAACACCTGCTACTTGGTTCCCCATAATACAGAAGCACTTCCCTTTGCCGCATATTGTTCAGAAGCTCCAAGATAACGCTTCGTCCAAAATAGTTCTAATCATGTTAAGGTTTCTTTTGATCCTTGCACGTGTTCGAGAGGGTGCTGAGATGCTTTTGAATGCTGGAATCCTAGCATCTGTAAGAATGTTACTGTCTGGCCTTCTAGAAGGTGGTCCTCTCACTGTGATCCAAAGTGAGAGAAAAACTGAAAAGTCTCAACCCATCTGGGGACTGAGCTTGGCCCTACTTACAGCAATTATCCAATCTTTAGGAGATAATTCTGAAAGTGTTGTGGATTATGTAATGGTGTGCATATTAGTCGAGAAAGCTCCTTCAGTTTTCTATTACCTAAGTGCACCAGATCTTCCAAGTGACATTCATGAAAATAAAAGAGCTCGTGCATTGAAATCAAGCATTTCCTTAGGTGAGCTTAAAGAAATACATAATACTTTGGCCCTGATCTGTGTCTTGGCTGGGCACTCAAATTCGTGGAAGAAAGTCTTGCAAAATATGGAGTCCCAATTACGGGAAAAAAGCATCCATTTGTTAGCCTTCATTAGTCGAGCAACTCAGCACCCTGGAGAATCACCTCGAAGGGATGCTCCTTTATTGTGCAATCCTGTGCTCAAAGAAGAGTTTGAGTTTTACAAGAAGCCTTCCTTTGTAAACAGTAGAAAGGGTTGGTTTGCTCTTTCTGCTCTTGGTTGCAAGTCAATTCTCAAGTCTATGCCTTTGCCTTCTAAATCAACTGCTCTGGTCTTGAGAGATCAGTCGAATGGCCATTCTGATTCTTCTCCTCAGACGCATTTATCAGACTTAATTGCAATCGAAATGTACAAAACTGCTTTTCTGCTCTTGAAGTTTCTTTGCACGCAAGCTGAAGTAGCTGCTGTAAAGGCAGAGGAGGTTGGGTTTGTTGACATTGCAGATTTCCCTGAGCTGCCAATGCCTGATATTTTACATGGCTTGCAGGTACGTCATAGTTACATCTGCATTTGGGTTAATTATATAGTCTATGGTCTGGCCTTTGAGTCGAGTACAAAAAATAGAATATGGCTTGTCTTTCATCAATTCTCTCACCATGGATATTGTAGACTAGAATACATACGAAGTTTACACCATGACTCTGGTGAGACAAGTTAGATTTCTGCTCTTGAAATTGTTGCTCAGGCCATATCTAAAACTTAGTCAAATGTCACCGTTTTCCAAAAATGTTTTGAAGGTCAGGCCTTGGCATTTTCATGTTTCTATTGTGCTCTAGGGGTTAGAGTGTGTTGGTTTTGTTGATGGATGTAGCAAGTATTAGCTATCGCCATCTCAACATTGCTATGTTTGTACTGGCAATTCTTTCAAAAACTTAAAGCTATGTATATACATCTTACTTATTTCATGTTACCATTCTTCGACTGTGGAACAATAGGATCAAGGGATTGCCATAGTCACTGAATTGTGCGAAGCCAACAAGATGAAACAGGTGGCTCCTGAAGTACAGGAAGTCTGCCTCTTACTTCTACAAATAACAGTAATGGCACTGTACTTAGAGTATTCAGTCATACAAATTTGTGGCATTAGACCTGTCTTAGGCCATGTCGAGACATTCTCCAAGGAACTACGTCTCCTCATTAGAGGTAACATCATTTTCTTTCGTAGTTTTTATCATATTTCAGATTTCCAATTCAAAGTAAAGTCTTGATAAAGAACATAAAGAGCGTGTTTATTAAAAGCTTATCGGTTTCTCTTTGTAGCGACGGAAGGCCATGTGTTCCTGAAAGAGCAACTGACGTTTTTGAAACAGATTGTAGCATTTGTGTACCCTGATTTAGTACACCAAGACGCCTTATTTTGAGGTAGATGTATATTTTTGTCACTAATTATATCTTCAACATTTGCTGTAGAATTCCATGATTTGTCATTTCTTCCTTTGAGCCCTTTATTTGCTGTATTAGATTAGTGGTGTAATTATTGAGCTGGTATGAACTATTGGGGTCCGACTTTTGAAATATACGAGCTTGAACCGAAATTAGTCGAGTCGAGCTCATGTTCTAGCTACCTCAGTTACTTGCAGTAACTACTAAGCTCAAGACTAAGACCATGTTTGGTAGGGTATATAAGCCCTATATTGTATAATAGTATAGGCTATATAGATGTTTGGTAGACATTAACTTAATTGCATGCCCGTTGCAAAAGTAAGGGCCCGTTGCTAAATCACTATTTTTCCCTTCTTATTTATATCACCTCACCCCGCATATTAATAAAATGGGTTGTATAGTGTTTATTCTCTACTATTAGTCTTGATACTATTAATATAGGAGTAGTATACCAAACATGTCCTAATGAAACCTGACTTGATTAGGTTGAGAGTACTCATTCAAGCCTATAGTTATTAGATTAGTGGTGTAATTATTGAGCTGGTATGAACTATTCGGGTCCGACTTTTGAAATATACGAGCTTGAACCGAAATTAGTCGAGTCGAGCTCGTGTTCTAGCTAACTCAGTTACTTGCAGTAACTACTAAAGCTCAAGACTAATGAAACCTGACTTGATTAGGTTGAGAGTAATCATTCAAGCCTATAGTTACTTGAGCATCTACCATGTTATTGTAAATCTTATTCTAGTTATTCTACTATAATATTCCGTCACATTCAAAGCGTCTCTAATTAGTTATCATATTTCCTTTATGTTTATTTTTTATAAGAATTTCATGGTTGTCGGTAGAATATTCCTTTTTTTCATAAAAGTTGAATGATTGGAGCAGCTCCACCTACTAATCACTGGATTCCGGGAAGGCGTGCCCTCAAATCAAAAGTAAAGCTGAAATAAAAGTTGATTCTTTGAATTGTGGCATTTGCACGCTTTTATCTTTTAAAGAAAAAAGATTTTGCAATGATGCACAAAAGAAAACACGTTTATTCTGCAATGCCCAGTTAGAGGATTTGATTTAAAAAAAAAAAAAAAAATCTTTTCCTTTTTTTTTTTTTTTTTAGAGGGAAGAAACTTTGGGTAATTTCCCACAAAATTTGCGCATGAAAAAGGTGGCACTATTGGTTTAATTTTTATGGCAATGGACATTGAAAATATTGGAATGATGTGCAGTGTACTTGATGTTCTCTCGTTTCATATACTCGAAATTCGAAGCACTTGCGAATAATTAAAGTTATGTGAAATAATTAATAAAATAATTACAACACAAACTGTGATATAAAGGAGGAAACTAGCATACTTGCACGTTGCACTCAGTCAAATAACGATAAACCCTTTTAAAGAGTACATGTCGAGTAATATGTCAATCTCTGACTCAATTTTGTAACGACCAGATTTGGGCTATGTTATATCCAAGACCCTATTTTCTCTTTTAGCGCTCACTTTAAATTAAAAATGAGTTGTAAGTGGATTCCTTTGAAAAATATTTACACTAAAAACACTTAATTAGTACTCCTTCAAAGAAGAGAAAACGTAGAGAACATTCTTATGTGTCGAAAATTTGATCTTAGGATAAAATTTAGGTCTTACACGATATAATATACTATACATAACATAGATAACAATTTCTCTGCCCCAGTGAGCATGTCTTATACTTCACATATATTCAAAAAGTTATACTTTATATGTCCTTTATTACTGACACTATTAATATATTGAGACGTTCTCTATTTACTGAGCTTTTACATTTTGAGACATAGGCTCCACAATCACTTCAAGACTTTAACACTTTATCACTCTATTTTTTAACATTTTAATACTATTAAAAATATTAGATGGACCCACAATTATTTCACTTTAATATTTTAACACTTCAATTTATTAATAAATTATCAAACTACATAAAATTCTGTGCTCAAAATTTTGGGTCACTAAATAGAAGTATGGGTAGTATATGGTTATGGGACAAAGGAGTATATTATACCAATTTAACTTCAAAGCAATATTCTCACTCTTGGAATTATTATCATTATACCTAAATTAAACGATATTTATTTATTCCATATACACTCAATTTTAATTTTGATTTCCTCGGTCAAATTATTCCATATACACACTTTTTTTTCCCCTTTCAGATAAGATAGAAAATTGAAATTGAAATAAAATGATGCTGGAATATTTTCTCAAAAAAACAAAAAAAAAAAAGGAAAATGATTCTGGAATAGCCGAATAGGACAATAATTACCCCTTGCGAAAGAAAATAAGTAGCGGCAGATATTTTTCGCATATGCTCATCACGTGATCCCAAATCCCAATCTCAAACCCTAAAACTTAACCACGGTAAAAAAGTAACTAACCCACCACAACCACTCCGCTCAGGATCTCTCCACGTGTCGCAATCCGACGGCCTCCAGCCTCTTCTTCCCTGGATAACCCCTTCCCGTTGCCCTATATAAACCTAATCGCCACTAGCTCAAAACCCTAAGCACAACACCGAATACTTCTTCTTCACTGATCTTGAGAAATTCGCAAGAGAAAAAAACAATGGCGAACCCTAAGGTTTTCTTCGACATGACCGTCGGCGGCCAGCCTGCCGGAAGGATCGTGATGGAGCTCTACGCCGACGTCGTCCCCAAGACGGCGGAGAATTTCCGTGCGCTCTGCACCGGCGAGAAGGGCAAAGGCCGCTCCGGCAAGCCGCTCCACTACAAGGGATCGTGCTTCCACCGCGTGATCCCCAACTTCATGTGCCAGGGCGGCGACTTCACCGCCGGGAACGGCACCGGAGGGGAGTCGATCTACGGCACCAAGTTCGCCGATGAGAACTTCGTTAAGAAGCACACCGGCCCGGAGTGCTCTCCATGGCGAACGCCGGTCCCGGAACGAACGGATCGCAGTTCTTCATCTGCACGGCGAAGACCGACTGGCTCGACGGGAAGCACGTGGTGTTCGGCCAGGTCGTCGAGGGCTACGACATCGTGAAGGATATCGAGAAGGTCGGATCGTCCAGCGGAAGGACCTCCAAGCCGGTCGTCGTCGCCGATTGCGGTCAACTCTCATAGATCTATCTCGTGAGGATCTGTTACCATTTAGATCTGATGATGATCTCTCGTTTTTAATTTCCTTTCCATCTTTTTTTTTTCCAGTCTGAATTTCCTAGTTTGATGCTTGTGTTTGGGATTATGAGAGGTTGTTCCGAGTGAGATTGGCCTCTTTTTAACTATGGTTTTAGATCTGAACTACCTTTCTGAATAATAAATGATTTGCTTTTCAAATCACCGTCTCTGTTTATCTTGTTCTCTGTTTATGCTTGCAGCTTATTTTCATCTTCAATTATATCTGCTTAAATCAACCTTTGTTATAGCATCTGTTAGCGTTAGTACTCTCTCTGTGGTAAATCTTTTCTTCATTGAGATCTGAAGGTGATAATACTTTGAGATACGGATAATTTGAAATATTGAACGTGAAAAGCAATTTTGTTTTTAATGGCGTTGCGTTTGTTTTTCTGTTAAAATTGAAGCAGTAGAAATATGGATAATTTTCCGACCAAAAAAAAAAGTAAAGAAATATGGATAATTTGAAACGTTGAATATGTGAAGCAATTTAGCGTTTTATTTATTTTATTTTTTACTATTTATTACTCCTTCCGTCCCCTTCCTTCTAGCCAATTTTTATTTGGGCTGTCTCCCTCTACTTGAGTAAAATAATTAGGCTCAATTTGTAGTGTAAATTAAGCGACGCTTTTTACCTTTTTGCGACGCTTTTTATCTTTTTTCTTTTTTTGGTACGCTTTTCATGTTTTTCGTTGATGGGTTTTAAGATAGATTTTTGAAGAATTTTTTTCTTACGATTCTCAAAATCATCTTAAATTCATCATCAAGAAGTATAGAAAATGTGTTAAAAAATCCACTATTAAAATGTGTCATTTTAAGTAAATGCATGTCGAAAAAATAAAGTGGGAAAAATGTGAATTGGCGTTGCGGTGTATGAAGATGTTGTTTGGTAGCGAAACATATCCTTGTTCAATGTCTTGGGATGACTTTTTCTCTCTTTGTTGTCGTTATCTTATTATATTATTGTTTGGGTTGGTCCCAATTATTTGTGCAGTTTATTTATCTTCTGTTCCATTTCCTATGCCCCCATAAATAAATTTATGTGTTTTGATTTTAATTGAGTTGAAGTCGGTAATGTTGTTGACCAAGTCCCTCGTAGAATTTTGTTATTTACTTTATGTCGTATATACTGTATTTCCCGCTTATTTTATGCATGTTTATTTTCTCCACAAAAAAACTAACATCTTTAGAGTATATAAAAAAAAATCACATGTTTAGGAATCATGCAGCTCAGAGCTGTTATTTATCAGAGCTGAAGTGAAATTGCAAGTCCTCAAATCTATAATAATAACCTCGATTCCATTGTTTTTAAGGGCGAATTCAGTTAAATTAAAATAGGCAGTAATCTAGAATACAGTAGTACAAAGTACAAACACAAACATATCCAAATTGAAGTCATTTTTAATAAAAAAAATAATAATCATTATCTT
>CM038120.1:28494626-28595561 GCA_001642375.2 Mentha longifolia | reverse complement strand
GTGTCACTTTTTTTTAGTGACATTTATAAGTGTCACAATTCCTTTAAAATTTGTCACTATTTGAGCATTTTGTTGTAGTGTAAAAACGAATACGCGTCTAGAATAACGGGACATATGGAGTATATACAATCACTCTTGCAGGATATTCAAAGATCTCTCCATTGTCGGGAAGAAGGTTGAGTCTTTGATAACTGATTACTAGATAGAAAAATGATTGTCTTGATTCTCTTGAAAATCAATGTTGGTGATCATAATTCTTTTATAAACATGCAGGCAAAATAATTTTTTTTCAAATGAGGGTCTTTGTTTTTCTTTTTCTTTTTTGATTATATGATAGCATGTCATTAATAAAAAATATTATTGTAAAAATATAAAATAATATGGCTCATTTGTTTTTACTTAATGTGCCAACGGATGATGTGGTAATACTATAAATAAATAAAAAATGATTTAACTATATGTCTTAAATACTAACCCTACTAAAAAAAATCAACTTTAAATGGTAAAAATTTACAACGTGGCATTATAACATCAGCGGTGGACACATTAAATGTGACCACTATGAATAAGAGAGCGTTTCTGCTTAAGTACTTTGAATTCTAATAAAAATAAATAAAAGTGAAGGTCTTCACATTTACAAGTAAGGAAATTATTTCTAACTTGATAAGTATATAAGTTTTTGTGAATGTTACATTTAAAGTAAGAAAAAAAAATGTCTTTAAAAAAGACACAACTTATAAAAATTTGCAGGACTAATCAACGTCTTCTGTCATTAATATAACCGTCTCATTTAATAAGTCCCTCGTTTTAAATTGGGTCGTCACATTGAATAAGTCTCCTTTTTTCGGCAACAATTAATCGATATAATAACTCTCCTTCCTCTTTCCCCTTTTCCTTTATTGATTATTATGACAAAAAGTTATGGAACTTGTTCAATGGGATGGAGGGAGTATGTACGTACGTGATCTCACTTAGAGGGGAAGTTTCTAGTGTTTTACCACGGGTTCAACAGGGCCAATCCTAACGTTTTAGGTGCCCTAGGTGAAATAAAAAAAATAGGGGCCCTTTATTATGTATATAAAAAATAAATGTATTAATCACATATTCTTTCCGTCCCTCAAAATTCTCTTCCTCGGTTTGACCACCAAAGGTCTTAAAAATGATGTAATTGATTTGTATTGTTTATTGATAGCGGAGATTGGGTCATGTAGTGTAGTGTATTGTGTTGATTACTGATAATGGAGAAGGGGTTTCACCTTTATTTGTATTGTTTATTGTATTATTATGGTGGGTTCATGTCCAAAAATAAAATATGAAGAGTTTTGGAGAACGGCCCAAAACGGAATTATAGGAAAAAATATCGAGGATGAAAGTATATAATTCAACCAATCTACAATTATAATTCAAACTAACTTACAATCGTAAAAAAAATGACATTTTCTCTTGATTTGCATGTCTCACACAACTGCAACAAATATATCCATTATATAGGGGAGAGAGAAAGAGAGTCCAAGAGAGTGCTTTAGACGGTGAGAAAGACGTTGAAAAATCATTTCTAGAAAAAAAATTGAGAGACATTGCAGGCTTGCAACACGAATTGAATTAATCCACCTATAAAAGACTTACATGAGGTCGGCCGCATAATATGGTCAGACCTTAAAAGCTAATAAATTACTTGGCTTAATCCATTACTTGTATTGTTTTCAGTTGTGAACCTGTTAGATTGTAAACTTACGGTTAGGCCACACCATGTCACTGGCCGCATAGGAGTGTGTCTCTTTTATTTTATCAATATAGAAGGACCTAAATTAATTTTAGGCTTATATATGTAAAAGTTATATATTTTCATGTGTTAATAAATCCTAGCGTGTTAAAATGTTAAAGGGACACACTTGGGTCAGCCAGAGGCACCGTGCGACCGGCTAAAACACTAGCACTTTTATTCGTGTGGATTAGCACTTTTCTGTATAAAAATTGGCACTTTTAAAAATTGGAATTTATTCGTAAAATAATTATGTTAAAGATTGACACTTTTATTCGTATAGATTAACACTTTTCTGTATAAAGATTGACACTTTGACCCGGCCACACTATGTGGCCGACCTCACACAAGTTTTTATCTATGTTAAAAATGCTTAAAGGTATACAAAACTATACTTAAATGTGCATAAAATTATGTTTATTATATAATTGTGCTTTAAATGTACCAATTCATGCTTAAATAAAATTATGCTTATTGTACCTTGAAACTATGCTTAAATCAATGACAGTCATAGATTTGATTAAGATCAATAGTCCAGATTCATTCATATTTAACACATCAGAATTTATTAATATATGAACTAAACTCTGTCTCTCTCTCTCTCTATATATATATATATATGTGTCTCTCTCTCTCTCTCTATATATATATATATATAGAGAAATGATATGCTACTCACCTCCCGGTGGGCACCTTCGTGGGCACCTCGTCGTTTTATCACGTTTGCATTGTTTTTTTTTTAATTTTAATTTTTATTATATATTCTAGTATCTTAGAAATTAATTTAGAAATCATAAAATCTAAAAAATCAATGTTCAATTTGTTATTTTTATTTTTAACTTCAAAAAATGAGTAATAAAATAAATCGAAATTTGATTTTTATGTATTTTTTAGATTTTATGATTTCTAAATTAATTTCTAAGATACTAGAATATAGAATAAAAATTAAAATAAAAAAAGCAATGCAAACGTGATAAAACGACGAGGTGCCCACGAAGGTGCTCACCGGGAGGTGAGTAGCATATCATTTCTCTATATATATATATATATATATGTGGGCCCCAATCATCCATGGGCCTAGGCGGCCGCCCCACTCGCTACCCTTGGATCCGACCCATGGTTTTCAATGAGGTGGAAAAATTCAGAAAACGTTAAATTAATCAACGTGATATGTAATGCAGGAATCTCAATCAATAAAGTAGAGTTCATGATTAGATTATTTAAAGGCAAGAACAAGCATATAAATCTTTGAATTTTGGTCGGTGTTCCATTTTGCGTATGAACTTTCAATTTTTTTTCTAAATTCCCCAACTTTTGATTGTGTTTAATTTGCCCCTGAATTAAGTTTTCCTTCAAATTGAAGACGATGTGGATCTTATGGAAACGTGACTTGTACAATCCCGGTCGGCAAGTTGAACAACATCGTTTGATACACACAGAACGACGTCGTTTTATGGCTTAATTTCAATTCCCTTAAAATCCACACGCTACGCATTTCTGCCAAAGAATTAGGGTTCTTCAATTTCATTTTTGGGATATAGCTTCCATGGCTTCTTCACCGCATACGCAAATCAAATTAAAGCTACCAAAGCGCCATCAATGGTGTTTTCTGTCTTCACTCTCCGTCGATCATCAACAGGTAACCTTCACTCGCGTGCGGATTCGTTCAATTCAACGCCCAGAATAAAATCTCCTCTCCTGGAATCGGCCACTCCTCGCTGCTTCTACAAAATTAAATTAACCTAAGGGTTTTACTCCTAAATTGATATGAAAGGAAACGACATCGTTTCCTTTAGCTTATAACAAACGACGTTGTGTGCTCAAAACGACGCAGTTGCACTTATATGACTCAGTAATTCATTTAAATATAAAGCCACGTAAGTTGTCATGTCGGTTTTCCTTTCGCTGGAAACCTAATTCGGGGGAAAATTGAACACAATCAAAAGTTGGTGAATTTAGAGAAAAAATTAAAAGTTCGTGCGCAAAACGGAATGATGACCAAAGTTCAGTAATATATATGCATTTTTGCCATTATTTAAATCGTGCAAGGAAAATGTGAAGAGTATTATATTTAGTTGTTGGAGTATAAAAAAAGAAGTCATGTCACGATTGATAAGGCAGTGTTACGTTAATAATTTTTTCATTTAAGATATTTTTTTAGTATGGTTCAATTTTATTTTTATTTTTTTGTAAAATTCATTTTTGTAGTATATATTTATAAAAACAAATTTATAATATGTTTAAATATGTTTCACGGTGTTAGAGGCATTCAAATATAAAATGTCGTTGCTTTATTGATGTAAAAGGCTATTAATTTAAAAATGTAAAGATATTGAATTTAAACGCCGCCATTCTAGAATCCTGAATATAATTTCCTCAGAGTAAGACATCTTTGCTGTTTGGAACATCTAGTAATCTTCACCTAAAAAATATTTAATGAAAAATAATGGAGCTAGCTGATTAATGATAGAACCAAAAAATTACTTTGATCTTTTTAACATGGAGATAGCTCTTGGCGGCTATGCTACATAACCTACCGTGAGCGCACTTAACATGCCCACTGTTAAATTATATCGGTAGTTTTTTTATTTAAAGTTAAGTTTCTTTTAGTATAGATTTAATATTTTTTTTGGCTAAGATTTAACATTTCGGATATAGTATATTAACTTCTTTATTTATAGTTGTTATGTCACCCATGGGACATTAAGTGTGCTTACAGTAGGTATTGAAGTATTCTTCATGCTCAATAATCAAGCTTTCAGAAACGCTCCCCTACCCACGGTGGGTACACTTAATGTGTCCATCGTGATGTGGCAATTTTATGTCGTAGAATTTTACCATTTAAAGTTGAGATTTTAGTAGGGTTTAATCTTTTTTTTAATAGGATTTAGTATTTAGAGCATTATAGCATTACTCATCAAACTTTATATTGTCTCTTTAGTAGGCCTAATAAAAAAGGTAATGTAGGTCCCGATAAATAGATATTGGTGTATGGGGGGGAATACACCAATTAGCCAACAGTTTTGATTTTTCAAAAACAATTTGATCTTTACTGAGTCGTCACTACAGTATATCAGAGCAGTTTAGTTTTTCCAGCTCAATCAGTAAACTGCTGAGCTTGCAAAATTAACCTGCGTGCGGAAGTTTGGTGGAAAGGTTGGCTTACAGTCTTCAAAACAGTTTTCAAAGGAAACTTTAGTTCAGGCAAGTGTTCATGCAAGACAAGTTACAGTGATGCAGGTTGTGAACATGCAAACTGTGTAAATGAATAAGTAAATAACAAGAGAGACACAAGGAGTTTTTATCGTGGTTCGGAGTAAACAGCTCCTACGTCCACATCAGATTCCGTCGAATATGTAATCCCTTAACTTGAGATTTTTCGCTCCTTTTAACACTGGTGGAGGACCAGTCCAAATTCAAGTCTTTCTCTTAGACTGAATCTAGCACGATTCTTGAGTCGTGTCTCTTCTTACTTACATACAAACTAACATACAATCTTACTAACACTAACAGACTAGCGTTAATATCCAAACTAGAAAGCTGTGAATAGTTGTCATCGTTAGGAGAATACAACTCGATCAACTACACTGAATATCAACTGTGATGGTAGTGAGAGTGTGTGTGATGTGTTCTAGTAAGACAGATTCCAGAAAGATTAGAAATCTACAATGATCAACACTTGGGAAAACTCTAGTAATTTCGAGTGTTGATTGAGTGAATTTCAGCTTGAGATTTCTGCAGAGTTTCGGCTTGTATATTGAGTTTCCCGTACTTCAATCTGGAATAAGTTGAGGTATTTATAGAGAAGCATTTGAAATAGAGCCGTTGGAAGTGTGTCAGGATTTGCAGTACCGTACACTGACACAATTCTCGTCGTTGGATGAGAACAGGTTTCTCAACCACAGCTCAGATTGATCTTCACAGGTTGAGCTTCCTATACCTCGAACTGTCTTCAGTCTTCTGTAACCTTCGTGTGAAATCTTCTGGCTTGGTAAGAGCAGGTTACATAGACAGTTTACTTAATAGAACAGTATGACAGATTGGGTGGTTTAGGTACCAGGTTGTACTTGCAACCTTGACCTTTACATGAGCAACCTATCCGAGTAAAGCTTGACTGATCCAAACACGGAGACCAGCCTGTTCCAATTAAAATTTATTATCTAAGTGTGGTTTCTAATAGCATTATCAAAACTCAGTTTCATAGGGTTCCCAACAGGTAAGATAATTTTTTAGGCTTAATTAAACCTTATAAAGTTATCTTATCTTGGCTTATTAAGCCTACTAAACAGGCCTAAGTATGTGATATCACTTAATTCTCACTTAATTGATAAGGCTTTAGGAAATGTGTGTATATATCTAAGGACGAGAATCGGGAATAATCTTTCAGGACGGAATTTTCAAAAATCTAAATTTAAAAAAATGACAACTATAATATTAATGTATCAAATCAAAATTTCGCACAAAATAGGCAGATTTTTTATATGAACATTAAAAACAATATAAAGGTTACAAGAATATGATTATAAAAATATTCATCGGGATTACCTTCAAATTAATCCAGTAGTAAGTTTGATTTTTTTTAAGTTTGATTTTTTTACTTGCAGTTGTAATTCTTTCTAACGTTCAAGGCAGAAGTACGAAGTGATCGCCGGTGCACAGAGGCACAACAAAGAGCAGTTCTTATAAGGGCTTCAAAGTAAAGGAACACGTGAATAATTCAAGACATGTCGTAATGAGAGATATTTCAAAAATATACATGAATGAGACTGCGTAATGAATGTGAACATTGTTCTTCTTTCTCAAAAGTCGTTGTGAAAGAAATCAAAAATCAAGAAAGCTAAAGAATTGTAATTTCACTAATTTGAATGCTTGTTGATATTGATAATATAAGTTGAGAAACGTGTAGTAATATATCGATTTTGTTTCCCTTCAAAATCTATCAAAATAAATATGTGGTGGTGGCTACTAAACTTGAAAAAAAAAAAATCACCACTTGGATTTGTCCATCAATTGTTAAAGCAACAATTAAAATTAAAATTTTGAAAGTAACATTTAAAGCAGATATAGTTCCCTACCAACTCTAACATGTTTGGTAACTACACTAATAATATCTATATTAATAATACCAACATAAATAGTAGAGACTAAACTCATATAACTAATATATACAATTGTTTGGTAGCCTTATTAAAAACTCTGTATAGCTAAAATTAACCATTTAATTTTTGGGGATAAAAAGGGCAAAATAATTTTATGTGAATTTACGGTACAATTCAGTGTTAATAATATCAGGGGTGGTGGGACATAAATATGCGTGAAGTAACAGTAGTTACCAACGGGCTTTTGGTTAATAGAGGGCTTCCCATTTAAATAATAGAAGCTACCAAATACCACATAAACCTATACTATTATACAATATGGGGCCTTGTATATACTACCAAACAGGGCCTTAAGTATCTAACTGCATGGCCCTCAAATGCTCCATAAAAATCTCGTTATAGGCCTATCGAAGTAGGGTCGTGTTGCTATAGCTGGTGGGATACAAAGACTTCATCACACAACTTCTTGCTACTTGTAAATCTGAGGCCCTACTGCTTATGCTGAAAGAAACAGAAGAAAACATGTAAATGTATTCACCTAATTAAATTGAATTAATTATTAGTGGGATTTATATGTGTGGTGTGACATACTATTTGATTAGTGTGGGGTATGCAGTTGAGGTCTACATTGCAAGAGCTGGTAGGGAAGAATGCATTCAATCTTGATAAGTATTCAAGGACAAATCCATGTGATGATTCATGTGCTTGTGTTTTTCGAGTTTCGTATCGTTAGCCACCACATATCTATTATTTGCTATGATTGGTAACCAATCTAAATTTCAAAGGGACACAACATTCATTTTGAAACTATCTATATATACAACAACATTTCTCAACTCATAACCATCAACACCTCTTCAACATTCTCTAGCTTCCTCAATTCTTGATTTCCTTCACAACTTTAAAGGTTTTCATTTCACTTCAGAGATTTCCAATTTTATCAAAAATGGCCATTCGTCACATGTTGAGACGATCTCTATCCAGTGAAAGAAGGTTGGTCGAAGTTCCAAAGGGACATGTTGCTGTTTACGTTGGGGAAAACGGAAAGAAGCGCTTTGTTATTCCAATTTCGTACTTGAACCACTCTTCGTTTCAAGAGCTGCTGTTTCAAGCTGAAGAGGAATTCGGATTCAATCACCCTATGGGAGGCATCACCATTCCTTGCAGTGAAGACTCGTTTGTAGATTTCATCTCTGGATTTAGCAGAAGATGATTTCTAGCAATGCATTTAGGAGTAGGAGCACAATTTTGTACTTAACAATACATGAGAGTATATGCATATACACGAAAGATTATTGATCATCAACTTTTGTTATCTTAATCTGTTGATTTCTCCACAAATATTTTTTTTTTATACTCGAAGCTTTTTGGTGCAAACAACACACAACTAAGGTGAACAAAATCATGTGATTATTCATGTCCTAATATTTGACTGTGGCCCACTTGAACTACATGTGGCTCTTCAACGATTTCAAAAGTCAAGTCTTCATAAATTTACATCTCCTATTCAAGTAAAAAAGCTATTGCTTACTGATCAGTTGATACTTATATCACCCTTCACAAAATTTACATGTGATATCTCAATCTAATTTTGAGTGACCATTTTTCTTCAGGAACTAGCATGGAATAAATCACTTGATTCTATCTTCTAAACATCAATAGTACTAATTGATGATGCAACAAATATATAATAAGTGATCATCTTAGAAAAGTATACAGCCTAGCTTATTAGCTCTCATAATTTCTTGAAAATAATTCAAATGCAAATTGATTTTCCGAAACGAAAGAATCGCGTTAATTTTACAATCTTGACTGTCCATCCTTTTGCATTTTATTAGAATATGCTCTTCTTTTTGAAATGATAACAACTTTCGGTAAAAAAACCAACAGCCAACAGATTAAGGTACATAAGAAGTTGCTGAATACTATTTCACGTACATCTATTCATTGATCTAATTCTTATATTAATTGCTGCTAAATACATCTTCTAATCTACAAAATTGTGGTCTTCCTTTCTACATGCACAGTTACTTACACATTATCTTCTCAAATAGTATATTTTATAGAAGACATCAGCAGTTGTTGAGCTTCTTCATCGACAAAATGCAAAAGATCGAGGGTCGATTGGAATCGAGTTGGCTGGAACGGGGGTGCCCCTAGCAGCTCGATGGCTGGAACAGGCTGGAACGGGGCGCTCCTAGAAGCTCGAAGGCTGGAACGGGACGCTCCAGCATTTGCACAAATTCCAATCTCCGACACCGTCTTAATGCCCCTACTTAGGTCACAGGCTAGCGCAACTTAGCCCAGCAGTGATTAAGCCCTGGGAATTTCTTAAATAATCAAGTGCAGATTTCTTTGTTTTTCCGATGTGGTATTGGTTTTGTGGGCTGATTTTGGATGGGGTTGAGTTTGGGGCCACACTTAATATATCTATCGTTGAGATTTAACTTTTTTTTGGTAAAGTAGATTGACATTCCTCCTAAATCATAGTCGAGTGGCAATGCAGCTTCTTCTTGTAATATACGAGTTATTTTTCAAAATAGAAAATACTCTTCATTCACATAAGCGAGACTCATTCTCCACTTGTAATACCAATTCAAAATTTAACACATATATTAAGAGTAATCGATAGTGAAAGTCTTTACGAATGAGAATGGGCAAATGGAAATGCATTTGTATCTTTACGATTTCCATTTCTATCAAAAAAGTTTTTTGTTGTTCAAAATAATCTGTATTTTCTTTAAGAATATTGATTAAGGTAACAAAAGTTGCTCAATAGTCTTTCATGTATATTGATTTACTCATGTTTACATTTTCTAAGAGATGCTAAGTACAAAGCCCTACTCCTAAACACATATTTACACATATATCATGTTCTAGTGAATCCAGAGACGAGATCAATGAATAAATCCTCGCTGCAAGGAATGGTGAGGCCTCCCATAGGATGATTGAACCCGCACTCTTCTTCAACTTGACACAATAGTTCTTGAAACGAAGAATGGTTCAAGTACGATACTGGAATTACGAAGCGTTTCTTCTCATTTTCTCCAACATAAACAGCACAATGCCCCTTTGGAACTTCAGCTGATCTTCTCTCACTAGACAAAGATCGTCTGAGCATCTGTCGGATGGCCATTGTTGTATAAAACCGAACTCTTCTGAAAATATTTATGTAGAAAGCTTAATTATTTTGAAAACTTAATGTCTGAGATCAAGAAAATAGGTTGCCATATATATAGAAGATGATAAAGAAAACACTCTTAATTATCTTGCCAGATTTAAAGTTTAGGTGAGTGATGAACTAACTAATGGATATGCAGTGGCCCACGATCACGATGTATAAACTCTCGAGAGCACAAGCACATAAGAAACCATTTTGAGTCCATAGAAATTTTGTGATGTCTAATAATGTTTTGTACCAACACTACCAACAAGGACCCTATAATTATCCATCACATAACAAATTTAGATGTCTGTTTTCACCTAAAAATCTCAAGAATTGCCCAAGTCTTGAGTTGAATATGTGTGGAGCATATAGGTAGAGTTGGTTGGGAACAATGCTTTAAATCCCTCAAAATCTTGAAAATTATTGATGGACAAATCCATGTGATGATTCATATGCTTTTGTTTTTCGAGTTTCGTAGCCACCACCACATATCTATTATTTGCTATGGCTGCCAACCAATCTAAATTTCAAAGGGTCACAACATTGTTCTATATATACATCATCATTTCTCAGCTCCAACCATCAACAAAGCCTTCAATAAACTCTTTAGCCTTCTCCCTCAACTACATTTAAAAAAATAAAAAGATTCTCATTTCACTTGTTTAATTTGTTCAAAAAATGGCCATTCGTCACATGCTGAGACGATCTCTATCCAGTGAAAGAAGGTCAGTTGAAGTTCCTAAAGGGCATGTTGCTGTTTATGTTGGTGACAATGAAAAGAAGCGATTCGTTATTCCAGTTTCGTACTTAAACCACCCTTCGTTTCAAGAACTGCTGTTTCAAGCTGAAGAAGCATTTGGATTCAATCACCCTATGGGAGGCCTCACCATTCCTTGCAGCGAGGACTCATTCGTAGATCTCGTCTCTGGCTTCAACAGAAGATGATGTCATAGCAATGCATTTAGGAGTAGGAGCACAATTTTGTAGATTAGAATCACATATAAGATGTATTTACTTACAATACATGAAATTAGATGAATACAAATGAAAGATTATTTGATCAACTTTTGCTTACTTTATTTCTCCAGTAATGATTTTTTTCATACTCAGCTTCTTAGAACTATATATAGTCTGTTAGTAAAAAAGTAAATAAAATGCTGTTGCAATCAATGATTAATTGATGCATTATACAGTAAGGTAAGTGTAAAATATTAACAGAAGCTAACATGTTTTCTACCTCTTAATTTGTTTATTATACTCCAAGAATTGAGTTTTTGTCATATTAAATTTCTTTTGTTCAAGGTTAACAAATTAACCCTTGAAAGCAACAACTTTTTACTTGAACAAAGTTAATGCTACAAAATATTCTTAATGAAAATGAGAATGAGTTCATAGGTAACAGCTTATGATTTTCCATCTATTTTGCAGTTTTTCAAAAATTCTTTGTCTCAAAATCATAAGATATATTGGATAGATTTGTTCACTTTGGTTGTGTGTTGATTGCTTTGTAAAGTTAAGAATGAAATTCTCATTTGTGAAGAACAAAAAGTTGATAAAATAATCTTTCATTTGTATATATTCATCTATTCTCATGTCATGAAATTAGTAAGTAAATACATCTTCTATGAGATTCTAATCTACAAACGAGTCCTCGCTGCAAGGAATGGTGAGGCCTCCCATAGGATGATGAAACCCAAATTCTTCTTCAGCTTGAAACAACAATTCTTGAAACGAAGGGTGGTTCAAGTACGAAACTGGAATAACAAAGCGTTTCTTTAACATAAACGGCAACATGTCCCATTGGAACTTCGACCAACTTTCTTTCACTGGATAGAGATTGTCTCAGCATGTGGCGAATGGCCATTTTCTGAACAAACTGGAAATATGTGAAGTGGAATGAAAACCTTTTAAGTTTGTGAAAGAAATCAAGAATTGAGTTAGCTAAAGTGTTTCTTGAAGAGTTGTTGATGGTTGAAGTTGAGAAATGTGGTGTATATATAGATAGCTTCAAAACAAATGTGAAATTTAGATTGGTTCCGAAACTCGGAAAACAGAAGCACATGAGAAATCACATGGATTTGTCCTTCAATATTAATCAAGATTGAATGCTTTCTTCCCTACAAACTCTTGCAATGTAGAACTCAGCTGCCCCACACAAATGAAATTGTATGTCACACATATAGTATAAATCCCAAAATTAATTAATTCAATTTAATTAGGTGAATACATTTACATGTTTCCTTCTGTTTCTTACATCATAAGCAGTAGGGTCCCAGATTTATTCATAATGAGCTAGATAGATAGAAACTTGTGATGTCTCAATTTAAGTTTAAGAGGTTTTGCTTTCATAATGAGTTGGTAGGGAGGGAACAATGCATTTAAATCCCTCAAAATCATGCTTTTGTTGCTTAAAATCTTAAAAATTATTGATAAACAAATCCATGTGATTTCACTAGAACATGATGTGTAAAAATGAGCTTAGGAGTAGGATTTTGAACTTAGTATATCTTAGAAAATGTATACAAGACTAGATGAATATACATGAAAGAGGGAGCACAAACGAGCAAGTTATGATAATTTAAATTTTTAGAATTCAAATTATATTGGAATATCTGCTGAGAGGTGGGTGGATGATGAGATTTAATTATGAAATGTTAAGTGTAATAAGGGATTACAAATTGTACCATTTTAAATCTTAATTATTTCCCGATAAGGAAATGCGTCAATTAGTGTGAAACGTCCCAAAAAGAAAAACGCGTCAACTGGTGTGGGACGGAGGGAGTGTATTAATAATAATTTTCATTAAATATATTACCGACACGTTAGTTACTAGCATGGACAATCCTCGTAATAACTATGCCCACAGTGAGCAGTGAATTGTTTGAATAGGCTTCCGTGGAAGGGCTTATAATTGGATCAGTTAACTGGGCACAAACTCAGCGCTTCCAAAACCACTATAGTTTAAAGTTTGGACCTTTTGCTGTTTACGTTAATGATTATGAAAAGAAGGGCTTTGAATATGCTTTTTCATATATGAATGAAGAATCCTTTTTCTGAGACTGACTAATCTACAAAGCTAATTTTCTATTCTAAGCATTGAAATAATATATATGCTTCATCTTTTGCTCAATCCAGAGATGAGATTAGTAAGCAAATCCTTACTGCAAGGAATGGTGAGGCCTCCCATCGGATAATTAATTGAACCCGAATTCTTCTTCTTCTGCTTCAAACAACAATTCTTGAAACGATGAGTGGTTTAAGTACGTCACCGGAATTACAAAACACTTCTTTTCGTTCTTGCCTACGTAAACAGCCAAATGGCCCTTTGGAACCTCGGTTTCTGATGAAATCGATCTTTTTTCTGACGAGAGAGATCGTCTAAGCATTATGTGGATGGCCATAGCTAATAATAAGGTAGATTTACTGAGAGAATATGTGAATGTTTTGTGAGGCAAATGAAGGCTATGCTTTCGATAGATTGTTGGAGTGGTGGTTGTGAGTTTGGAAATGAGGCTTAGAAGTGTATATATAGATAAACTTTGGGAAATCTTGTTCTGAGTGGTGGAGAAACAAAAGCACATGAATAATGAAAGAAATATGGACTTGATATTGGTATTAATGGGTTTAAGTTAATAATTAAGTTGGACTTAATTATTAAGTGTTTATTTATATTAAAGCCCATTAACTAGGTTAATGTGGGTTAGTATAAATAATTAAACACATTAAAGAAAACCTAATCCTAATCCTAACAACTCACGCACGCACACGGCAAGAAGGACGTACGTTCTTCTTCTTCGATTCTTCTCGGCGATTTCCTAGCTTTCAAAGGGAAGATATCACTCCGGAATTGTTCCACACGATTGAACGGCTTCACGTGGATACCATAGTAGCGGTTCGTGATATTGGGAATACGAGAAGACAACACGTAAGTATCGTATTTTCGTTCATATATGTGTATAATCTCTAGCACGTAAATTAGATCGTAAATCTAGATCGAATATGGTTTCATAAACTTGATGCTTCCGCTGTGATTCGTACGTATGAAACCTAACAGTGGTATCAGAGCCTAGGGCTCGATTTATGATCTTATTTCGTGTTCAATTGGTACATGGGTTTTAAGATTTGATATTTTCTTGAGAATTTTCGCACGATATATTTAGAATATAGCTGAAAATTGATTGAAACATTTCATCGAACACTTGGATGGCATACCTCTTACAAGGCTGTTGAGAACAGTCTTTGTAACCTTTCATCGAACACATGGCTTGCTCGAGTCTTTCTAATGAACCAAGGGTTGAGACAATAGCCAAAATGGTTCGGTGGGGGCTCAGACTCGTGGTCATGCCTGGGGCACGCCAAGACGAAGTCGAGGAGGAACGCCGTCAAGCGCTTAGGCGCTGGGTGCTGGGCATCCGCGCCGAGGGGCGATCCAGCCATGGTGGCTCGCGCTGCCTGCTGTGTGGGCACTACGTACTGCAAGCATCGAGCGCGTCGGTTGGGCGAGGTCTGAAGGCATGAGGGGCGAAGAGCTGGGCTCGCCGGGCTGCTTTGCAGCAGCAGCGGCGCTCCTTGGCCGCAAACCTCGTGCACAAAATCTGTTCAACAAAATGCCTCAAAGAATAGTTTAAAGGAAAACAAGATAGGCAGATTTTCTGCGCACGTCAAGTGCTCGATAAAATGCCTGAACGAAACTTTTAGCTCCAAATGACTTGTTTTTGAAATCAAGCTTGTTGGATATATGAACTATAATTTCGGATGGTCCGAAATGCTAAAAGGTTTCGTAAAATTGCTGCAAAATAGAAAATTAATTTGTTTGGAACAAATTTTAATTTCTAATGTTTTCTTTATAAAATCTTATTATTATTTTGGAAATAATAACAAGTTTTATTTATATTAATTTGGAATTAATATAAATGAAATAAACCCATTTTCAATTGTGAATAAATATATTAATCGGATTAATATATTTATTTATAGAGATTTATTTGTTATTATTTGTTTAAGCATGTTAATTGGATTATGTGTTTTGCATTGTATAACTATAGTAGTTAGAGACCGCATATTTATGTCTGGGTAGGCGGCGCCCAGTACTTGTAGTCCGTTATTTATGTCTGGGTAGGCGGCGCCCAGTATTTGTGGTCCGCATTTTTATGCCTGGGTAGGCGGCGCCCAGTAATTGTTGAAGAGCAATATTAGATATTGCTGAACAGTTAGATCACATATTTTCCCAAATAATAATATAAGTCTCATCTGGGATGCACGCGTTGTCCATTACAATTGACTGAGTACTTAAAATTTTTCGTTTAGAGTATTTACACCCCAGTGTTTGCTCAAATCGACATTGTTTAGACTCTTTCATAGATGCAAATTGTTTTGCGATCGTGTAATGGGGTTGACTTACTTATATTATTTTGGCGCCTCAGTGTCCAAAATAATTTAAGAACGCAGGTTAATTAGATTAACCAACCAAGAGTTTCAAAATGGTTTTGAAATTAGCTTAGAGGCTTACTAGGTGATATTATTGCAGTCATCAGCCTCAGCAGAGTCTGCAATAATATAGACCTGGATCTTGGTCCACTAAAATTTATATTGGATATAAATTCGTATTCTGCAATTTTGGGGTTGCATTATATGTCAAAATTAGTGGGAGCTAATCTTACAACATGCCATTGTTTGATTATAAATAAATGTGATGGTTGAAAATACTGTTCTAATTTGTTTCTCTTATTTCTTGATCAGATTTATAATGGCGAGTTTGTCGTTAAGATGTTTGTTGGATACTATGAAGTTGACTGGGTCAAACTTCTTGGATTGGCAACGCAATCTGCGTTTGGTACTAAGGCTTGAGAAGATTGAGTACGTCTTGGACGAACCAATCCCGGTCGTGCCTGAAGAGGACTCTGAAGAGGCTTCTGAAGAGGATGAAACGCTGGGCGTTTTTGCTCATCAGAAGCATCAGGACGACGCATATACGGCTCAGTGCATCATGATTGCCTCCATGGAAGTGGAGTTACAAAGGCAGCATGAGCACATGCTTCCCTACGAGATGATACGGCACTTAGAGAAGCTGTATGCATCTCCGAGTCAAAACCTTGAGTTTAACATGTGCAAGGAGCTGTTTGGAACTAAGCTCCCTGAAGGGAAGAGTGTTTCAGAACATGTTCTGAAGATGATCGGAATGATCGAGAAGTTGGCTTCAATTGGATTGAAGCTTCCAGAGACTCTCGCGGTCAATTCGATTCTGTATTCGTTGCCTGGTTCATTTGAGAATTTCATTCTCAACTACAATATGAACAAAACCAAGGCAAGTTTGACAGATCTTCATAACATGCTGAAAAATTATGAATCTACTGTCTCTAAGGGCAAAGCTGTGCTCATGGTGAGCTCTTCTGCTGCTCCCAACTCGAAAGGGAAGGGTAAGCAAAAGAAGAAGAAGAAACCAGCATCCAATGCTGTAGCTTTGAAACCTAAGGGAGGTACTCATAAGAAGCCGGATATATCGAAGGACCAATGCGTCTTCTGTCGCCAGAAGGGGCATTGGAAGAGAGACTGCCCGAAGTTCAAGGCACAAGGTGCTTCTTCGTCAGGCTCAGGTATGTTTGTAATTGAAATAAACATGTCTATTGATAACTCACATTCTTGGGTATTGGATACCGGCTGTGGCTCACACATTTGTTCTAATGTGAAGGGGCTAAGTGACAGTAGGAAAGTGAGGCCCGGAGAGGTCGATCTGCGCGTTGGGAATGGAGCAAGAGTTGCTGCCGAACGTGTAGGGACTTTTAGATTAGATCTTCCTTCGGGACATAGACTAGTTTTGCATGATTGCTATTTTGTGCCCTCGATTACGAGAAATATTATTTCTATTCCTTTGTTAGACATGGATGGTTTTCATTTTCGTTTTGGAAACGGATCTTGTTCTTTTGGAATGAATGGGATTATTTATGGAAATGCATCTTTGGTGAATGGTTTATATTTGCTCGATTGTGTACAAAATAATTTCAATGTTTCAAACAAACGACCTAAGCTAGGTAATACGAATAATCTTACTTATCTTTGGCATTGTCGGCTTGGTCATATCAATGAGAAAAGAATAGCAAGACTGAGAAAGTTAGACTATCTCACATCATTTGACATTGAGTCTTATGGTGCTTGCGAATCTTGTCTCAAAGGAAAAATGCCCAATAAGCCACTTTCTGGGAAAGGAATACGATCCAAAGAGGTGCTAGAGTTGGTTCACACAGATGTGTGTGGACCATTATCGACTCAAGCAAGAGGTGGATATTCATACTTCATAACTTTTACTGACGATTTCTCAAGGTTTGGATACGTTTATTTGATAAAACATAAATCCGAAGCTTTTGAGAAATTTAAGGAGTACAAGTTAGAAGTCGAGAAACAAGTTAGCAAAAGTATCAAGACTCTTCGATCGGATCGAGGAGGCGAATACTTGAGCCAAGAGTTTCTCGATTACCTGAAATCACATGGGATCCGTTCGGAATGGACACCTCCGGGGACACCTCAGTTAAATGGGGTATCCGAAAGGAGAAATCGAACATTATTGGATATGGTTCGATCCATGATGAGTTTCACTAGTCTCCCTATATTCCTTTGGGGTCATGCCTTGCAAAGTGCCATATATATTCTGAATAGGGTTCCTTCTAAATCAGTCGAGAGAACACCATTTGAGTTATGGTGGGGCAAAGTGCCTAGTCTTGCTCATGTTCGGACCTGGGGTTGTCCTGCATTTGTAAAGAAAATGATGACTGACAAATTGGAATCTAAAAGTGAGAAGTGTTATTTTGTGGGATATCCTAAGGAAACTCGAGGATATTACTTCTATCACCCTGGAGATCACAAGGTGATTGTCTCTAGGAATGCGACGTTTCTTGAAGACGACTATGTCTACAAGGAACAAGCTCGCAGTGTGATAGATCTTGAAGAAATTCGAGAACCACAAAATAGCGATTGGGATAAAATCTTGTTGGATGGTCCGAACAAGAATTCAGTGGGAGTATTTGATGACTCGTTTGATGACGGATTGTCCGTAAACAGACAACTGTTAGACAGTGGGAGTCACCAAAGAGATGAAGATACAATTGTTGCACCTTCACCTCCTCGGGAAGAACATGGAGTTAAAATTTCTGAGAGCTCTCATAATGTTGGTTTATCCAATACACAAGATCCTACTCACATTCAGGATAATATGGATACCCAAATGCAGAACCAACTCAATAGGCCTCAGAGAATTCGTCGACCATTAAACAAACTCAATCTATTGGTTCAGAACCAAGATGATGGAGATTTGGTAGACGATGATGAACCGAGGACCTATACCGAGGCAGTATCCGATACTGAATCGGAGAAGTGGCTAGAAGCCATGAAATCTGAAATGGACTCGATGTATGCCAATCAAGTTTGGAACTTGGTTGATCTGCCAGACGGGGTAAAACCCGTAGGCTGCAAATGGCTTTTCAAGAAGAAAACCGATGCAGATGGCAAGATACAAACCTACAAGGCTAGGTTGGTGGCAAGAGGTTTTAGTCAACGCGAGGGCATTGACTATGATGAGACCTTTTCGCCAGTTGCAAAGATCAAGTCCATTAGGATTTTACTTGCGATAGCTGCATACTACGATTATGACATTTGGCAGATGAATGTGAAAACTGCATTTCTCAATGGAGAATTAGAAGGTAATGTCTATATGACACAACCTGAAGGTTTTACATCTCAGTCTAGGCCAAATGCAGTATGCAAGCTACAAAAGTCTATTTATGGACTAAAGCAAGCTTCCAGGAGTTGGAATATTTGTTTTGACAAAGCTATCAAGTCGTTTGATTTTGTCAGAAGCAAAGAAGATCCTTGCGTTTATAGTAAACGTAAGGGTGGGAACATTGTTTTCCTTATCATATATGTTGATGACATTTTGATACTTGGAAACAATATTTCTATGATGCAATCTGTCAAGACATGGTTGTCTAATTCCTTCAAGATGAAGGATTTGGGTGAAGCCTGTTACATCCTTGGGATTAGGATCTATCGTGATAGATCCAAAAGGTTGTTAGGGCTGTCACAGTCCACATACATCGACAGAGTGCTAAGGCGTTTCTCCATGGAAAACTCCAAGAAAGGGAGTCTTCCGATGGGGCATGGTATCAAATTGTCGAAGAAGGATAGTCCTTCTACAGACAAGGAGATTGAATACATGCAGAGGGTCCCATATGCTTCAGCTATAGGATCGGTCATGTATGCCATGACTAGTTCTAGGCCAGATGTGGCTTATCCGCTTAGCATGACGAGCAGATTTCAGCAAAATCCCGGTGAGGCACATTGGAAAGCTGTCAAGACTATATTCTTAAGTATCTTAGACGAACTAAAGAATACCTTCTAGTCTATGGTGGAAAGCAAGAGTTATCAGTTACTGGGTATACTGATGCTAGCTTCCAAACAGACCATGATGACTATAAGTCGCAGTCTGGACATGTGTTTGTCCTCAATGGTGGTGCAGTTAGTTGGAAAAGTTCCAAACAAGACACTACTGCAGACTCAACCACCGAAGCTGAGTATATTGCTGCATCTGAAGCGGCAAAGGAGGCTGTTGAGATTCGGGAGTTCTTGAAAGAACTCGGAGTGGTTCCGAGTGCCAGTAGTGCTATACCTGTGTATTGTGACAACACTGGTGCGGTTGCACAAGCAAAGGAACCTAGGGCTACAAACAAAAACAGGCACGTCCCTAGAAAGTACCATCTGATCAGAGAAATAATAGAGAGGGGCGATGTGAAATTAGAACGAGTACCCACTGATGATAACCTAGCAGATCCACTTACCAAGCCATTGTGTGTTGCAAAACACAAGAGTCATTTTGAGAGCTTGGGTATTAGATATGTTGGAGATATGCTTTAGGTTAGTGGGAGTCCGATGTTTGCATGTCTTAGAAACAATTTTGTAATTGAGACGCACAAACTTGATCACATTTATATGTATACGTTTTCATTTGATGATATTTGTTATTGGCATACACATTTCTCTGAATATTTATTTTAATTGTTTGTAAATATTCTTGTTGATTTGTTCCCTTGAGTTAAGACTGTCATTGATGGAGTGAGACATTAATGATATAGTTTAACTTTAAAATAGCCCCAACCAAGAATCATCAAGAATGGGATATTGATGATGTGTGATAGGTTGGCATGGGGTCTGCATCACGTTCTTAGAGAATATAGTGGTTCTCACCTCTATATAGTATTGGATACTCGTGATGGACACATGGATACTTTGGAGAGTATTGGTATACCCTACCTTTAAACTATTTGTTTCTAGTGTCTATAGTTTATTGGTGTGTGAAGTATATGATAGTCCTTTGACTTGAGGTCATTGCTTATCTTGTTTGCAAAATGGTGTATTTTGACCAAGTTCAAAGCTTGCACTCCATTTGGGGTAGATACGGCTTGGATTGGATACATCAGGATGTAATCGAAGATAGTAGTTGGGCCAAGAATAGGATTCATTCATCGATTAAATTCGAGAGTAACACCCAGATTCTCTATATTAATTGATTGCTAAGTCACTGGCCAGTGCACGTGATATATTCAATTATAGTAATTGAATATGATCATCAAGGATCAATTGATAAAGATGAGAGTAAAATGGTTAAGCTATTTGGATAGACACTTAGCAAATCCAAGGCTTAACCGAGTGTTACGTGAATGAAGGGATATCATACACACTTCATATAAAGGTCCAGTTTGCGAATCCGCGTAAACGTTCTTCATATATCGAGTTCGCTATACTACGCAGTCTAGGAGTTTAGTATAGACTTTAACTGGGTTATCGTCGATAATGAAGGCCTATAGGGTCACACTTTATGTGTTGTTGTTGATCGTGTTAATGGGTGATTGTGTGGTGCTTAGTTGTTGTTTCAAATACAAGTCCAAGTGGGAGATTGAAAGAAATATGGACTTGATATTGGTATTAATGGGTTTAAGTTAATAATTAAGTTGGACTTAATTATTAAGTGTTTATTTATATTAAAGCCCATTAACTAGGTTAATGTGGGTTAGTATAAATAATTAAACACATTAAAGAAAACCTAATCCTAATCCTAACAACTCACGCACGCACACGGCAAGAAGGACGTACGTTCTTCTTCTTCGATTCTTCTCGGCGATTTCCTAGCTTTCAAAGGGAAGATATCACTCCGGAATTGTTCCACACGATTGAACGGCTTCACGTGGATACCATAGTAGCGGTTCGTGATATTGGGAATACGAGAAGACAACACGTAAGTATCGTATTTTCGTTCATATATGTGTATAATCTCTAGCACGTAAATTAGATCGTAAATCTAGATCGAATATGGTTTCATAAACTTGATGCTTCCGCTGTGATTCGTACGTATGAAACCTAACATAATCAAAGTGTCGATTTTTTGGATTTGTCTTCACATCTTTGAAAGTTTTTTAGACAACACAATCAATGATTTTGTTTTCAATAGTTACTTTGTTCCTTACCACCTCTACCAACAAAAACATCAGAGTAAGACTCTTTCTCTCTCTGTGAAGAAGGTTATCATTTAAGTCTTCCATTAACATAATCAAAGTGTCGATTTTTTGGGTTTGTTAAGAAACATTTCCAAATTAGATGTCTGTCTATTCAACAAATTTCATCATTGTCTGTGCATGTTAACAGATGAGTTGATGTTGTACTATATTTGAAGGTGGATCGAATGCAACATTAAATCTGGTTATAGGCTTATCAAAGTCGGGTCGTTTCGGGCCCGTCTTGCTAGAGTTGGTAGGATACAAGGATTCTTCATCACACAAATCCCTTGCTGCCTTAAAATCATTGAGATGATTGAAGACAAACCATGTGCTTCTTCATGTGCTTATGTTTTATTTCTTCCAAGTATCATAATTTTTTTCCAAGGATGCAGCTTCCTATATTTATATATTTCAAATTCTTGATTGATTACAAACAACAAATTCAGCTTTCTCACTTACTTCAAAAAGTCCTTTTCTTTCTTCCATTGCAACCCATCAAAATTCACTTCATACAAAGATGGCCATTCGCCAAATGTTGAGACGTTCTGTATCAAGCGAAAGAAGAACAGAATCATCTGTGATCCCAAAGGGAAATGTTGCTGTTTATGTTGGAGAAAATGAAAAGAAGCGCTTTGTAATCCCAGTGCGTACTTGAACCATTCTTCGTTTCAAGAACTGTTGTATCAAGCTGAAGAAGAGTTCGGGTTCAATCATCCCATGGGAGGCCTCACCATTCCTTGTAACGAGGACTTGTTCATCGACGTGATCTCCGGTTTCAGCAGAAGATATAGATGATGTGTAGCAATGTGTTTAGGAGTAGCTAGTATATTTTTTTAGATTAGAACTAGTTAGAAATTGTATCAGCTAACAATACTTGATAAGAGTAGATCAATATGCATGAACAATACCGTATTTGAGCAAACTATTCTTAATATATGGACTTTTCTCCAAGAACAATTTTTTCCATAATGAAATTCTTTAATGCAAACACACACTTGAGGTGAACACATTTTTTTTTCCAAGAAGTCTTTATCATTTTGAAGATGAAAAATGACCCTTGAAGTAAATTATGTAAATATGATTTAAATAATTTATCCAAAACATATTTAATTAATGTTTACAAAAATCTATATCTATATATCTATATATATATATATAAAGAGGGAGTTTGAAATTGCAAATCAATTTGAGTGGCAATTTTGTAATTAAATAATAATGGAAGACTAACCGCAATGCCGCACCATCTTAACCATAAATTAGTGGCTTGATTGTATTATTATTTTGTTTTTGAAAGTAATTTTTTTATTGTTTTTTTAAAACTAAAATGGTTTTATTGTTTAAAAAAATAGAATACGGGTCACTTTTTTTTTTTTTCTCGAGTGACATAGTGTAATTTTTATGAATAAAAATATTTAAAACAATATTAAATTCAAATTTGACTTTTCAAAATTAAAAGTAGTTATTGATATTTTCACTAACATAAATTTTTTAAAAAAAAACTTTTATTACATGAGACAAACATCAAAAGTTATGTTTTACTCTTATAAAATAAAATGCATAATTAATTTTAAAATAGTTTACAATCAATAACATATGTATATACTAATAATTTCACGCGATGCTCTTAAGTACCACATATGAATTAATGATATATTAATAGCTTTAGATGCTTGATATTAGTAAATTTTTTCTTTAATTGAGTGCCCTTTTGTTACAAAGAGGTGTACTGTGCATTTTTTAAATTATGAATAATGTATTTAAACAACGTTAAATAGAATGTTAAAATATATACTTTAATAGAGCAATGTTAAATACAATTTCTTTTTTTTTTCAAATTCCAAAATGAATTATATTGAACTCTCATACTCACCGTGAGCACACTTAATGTGCTCATAGTTGACGTGACAATATCATGTCAATGATTTTTCTATTTGGGTTTATTTTTTTAGTAGGTTTTATTTTTATAAGGTATATTACTAATTTTCCTTAAATATAAGGTATATAAATAATATTTTTATAAATTTTTTTTAATTAATTTAACACTTTATGTTTCTAATATATGTGTGAAATTTCGACCGACACAGGTGTTAAAGAAAAACCACTAAAGTAGTTGGTCGATGATGATAGAATTGTTATGAGTGTACAAACGGTAAATTTGTTGAGATAAAATTGTTGAGAGAATGAATTTATGGATTCAAAACACAATGCCATAATTTTCATTTATGTGATTGGGAAAAAAAACCATGAATATTTTGGGAGTGAGAAACTAGGAGTCTAGGAGTAGTAAATTATATTTTGGAGTAGGGAACATTCAAACTTAATGATATAATTGTCCTTCTTTTCTTATTGAGACGTCTCATATAATTGTCTTCTTATTTAATTTTGTAAGAATTATACACACAATAAGGGCCCTTAGAGAATCCATTTATCTCTTCTAGCATTGATATATGTACCGTTTTCCTTAGGAACAATTTAGGTCGGATGAAGGGAGTATACTTTAATAATTGAGAATTATTGATGTTTAACTAATATTTTTAAAGCATGTATTAGTTATAAAATCTTTTAATAATTCATAATCATACATATTGTCGTGCATCGTACCGTACGGGTGCAAAATCTAGTAAATGTTGAATAAGTTAGTTGACTAAAACGAATCTCAGCAATAATGGTTTAAATAATTGTTTTCTTTAGTAGTTTGTTAAAAAAGAATAAAATAGCATTTATAGATCGATTCCATATATATATATATATAAATAGGATCTCATATAAAAATATAAAACAAAATATAAGATTAGCATTGATATAATCTACATATAAATAGAATATAATATAAAATTTGAAAAAATTATGTTAATGCTTTATGTGTTGTATATTAATATTTTTGTATACGTTTATTACATTACAATAGAATTTAAAAATAGAAATAAATTATAATGTAATTTTAATTTAAAATAACATGATACAGATGCAATTGCTTCCATGTTACGGCTTAATTAGTCTAATAAAAAAATTAATTTAAATATATAGCCTAAATACTAAACCCTAAAAAAAAAAAAAAATTCAACCATTCCTCGATGCTCAATTTTCGAACTCCATTTGGAACTTCACATATGTTATTCTTGTTTCATGGTCAACGGGCCACCTCAAAAATTAAAAGAATTTCAAAAACTTCATAGCCCACGAACCATCTTAAAACCATCATAGCCAATGAGCCACCTCAAAAACTAAAAGAACTTCAAAAACTTCATAAACCCTATAAAAATTGTCTTGAAGTGTTGCGTATTGAACGCATGAATTTGAAGACCTGGTTGGCTTTCGATCATTTCCCTAGGCTTAAGCACCTTCAACTCCGACACTGTGTGATCTTCAATGAATTCCACTCGAGCTGGCTGATGTACGGAGCTTTGTGAAGTTGGAGTTGTTTCATTGTAAACGAGCTGCTACATCTGCAAGGGAAATAGAACCGAATATAGAACAACACAATTTGTATGTTGATTCGACCTTTCCATTTCCCCTTTCCAGGAATGATGAAGAAGCTTCTTTCTTGATAGATAGGTATGAAATCTTTCAAACTTTAAAAGAAGAAGGATAAATTACTTGGAAAGTGGTGCCAAAAGAGATGAGATGCATGGATATATATATATATATATATATATAGGGAGCGGATCCAATAAAAACCAACTCTTAGGTAGTAATTAGGATCCATTTTCAACCAATGATCTAATATATTTGGAGTATAGATTTAATCTAAATTTTATAATTTATATTTGACATTAATTTCATTAATTACCACACAATCAATTTTGGGGTAAATTGGTGAAAATGCAAAATAAATTTGCCTCATATCTCGGCATCCTCACCTTAAATGCTTATTCAAAACGCTTAATTTATTTATGATTTTTTTTTATATATCCGGATGCTTTATATGTGTAATTTATTCCTTATTTTCATGAATTATAATTAAAATTTAATTCCTTAAAAAAAAGAGTTAAAATTTAATTGGATAAAACTAACTTATTCACTTAAGCAAATTGCTTATTTACACCTTTTGAATTGTTTATTTATTCATAACAATTGCTTATTTACACTATGCAAGTGCTTAATTTGTATATACTATATTTTATATTTTTAATTGCTTATTTATTCCTATCAAATTGCTTATTTTAAGTTTTGAATTGCTTATTTACATTTTTTTGAAATGCTTATTTCCACTAAGCAAATTGCGTATTTACACCTTTTGAATTGCTTATTTGTTCGTATCAATTGCTTATTTACACTATGCAAATGCTTAATTTGTATATACTATATTTAATATTTTTAATTGCTTATTTATTCCTATCAAATTGCTTATTTTAAGTTTTGAATTGCTTATTTATATTTTTTGAAATGCTTATTTTCACTAAGCAAATTGCTTATTTACACCTTTTGAATTGCTTATATATATTCATATCAATTGCTTATTTACACTATGCAAATGCTTAATTTGTATATATATTTTATATTTTGAATTTCTTATTTATTCCTATCAAATTGCTTATTTTAACTTTTGAATCGCTTATTTATGTATTTTGAAATGCTTATTTTCACTAAGCAAATTGCTTATTACACCTTTTGAATTTCTTATATATTTCTCATTTTAAATTATCTATCTATATTAATCTTTTGTATTGATTATTGAGAATTTTTATGTTCTTTATATCATTTGCGATGCAATTTCAGCATGCAGGTTGATATGCAATTTATTTGAACTGTGTTGATTATTTGAGCATGATCTTACCATGCTAAATACGTGTATATCATTATTAATAAAATAAAAATACAAAACTAAACCAAACAATTAAAACATAATACGTCAAAACTCAAAAGAAAATGCCGCAGTATGCCATTTTAAGATAATTACGTACAACATAGTTACGTTCATAATACATGAAGATAAATATGGATAATAAATGATGAAGAAAATATTTAAGAAAAAATACAACATATCAATTCCATAATTGATGGAGCGGTTAAATTCTACAGACGAAATGACCATAATAACCTTTTTATATTTAATAGATAGATAAATATGAATGAATGTAGAAATATTTAACAACCATAGATCTAAAATAATAAATGGCTAGGATTAGATCCTAGTTACTACCTATATATATATATGTGGGGATCAAATGTGAACCTTATCTTTAGGTAGTAACTAGGATCCAATCCTAGCCATTTATTATTTTAGATCTATAGTTGTTAAATATTCCTACATTCATTCATATATATATATATATATATATATATATATATATATGAATGAATGTAGGAATATTTAACAACTATAGATCTAAAATAATAAATGGCTAGGATTAGATCTAATATATATATATATATATATATATATATATATTTGATAGGATGAGGCCCAATGGCCCGGATCAGCTCGGCCCATCCAGAGTGAAGCCCAATAGCACAAGTCAACAAAAACCAGCCAACCGCCCACGATTTCTCAACCACCCGCGATGGTCAGAGTACGGACGGACGTGCGAAAGCAGCACCCACGATCTCTCAATCACCCATGACCTCAATTCTCTATAAATAGAGTTATATTGTAAGATAAAGCAGCACCCACGATTTTAAAATCCTGACGAGGATAACATAAATAAACTCCGCTTCGGAGTTTATTTATGTTATCCTCGTCAGGATTTTAAAATTGAGATACTTAACATAAACGAGAGAGAGATGTGCAAAATGCATGTAAATTATTTAAGCAAGTAAGTGAAAACTAAAAAATTTAATTGAATGGAGTCAAAACAAGACAAAATTTATCAAGACGACCCGATTCCTACGACCTAAATGAACTTGAACATTACTCTCTGTTTATACAAAGTACCTTTTCAAGTGAGTAATGTGCCATGTACAGGGTATGGGCTCACCAGATAGGTGGGCGAGCTTGTACTACCCTTTTCCGAGGACTTCTTGAACTCGGTATGGTCCTTCCCAGGTGGCTTCTAATTTGCCGAGCTTCTCCGCCTTACTGACCTCGTTATTCCGAAGTACGAAGTCACCTACTTGGAGCTGCTGATGCTTCACCCGGTTGTTATAATACCGAGCTACTTGCTGTTTGTATCGAGCTTCTTGTATGTAGGCTTGTTCCCATTTTTCTTCTGCAAATCCAAGTTAGTTCGAAGTCCGTCTTCGTTGTCTTGGGCTGCGAAGTTAAGCGTTCGGGGGCTCGGCAAACCGATCTCTACCGGGATCACCGCTTCGGTTCCATACACCAAGCTGTATGGTGTTTCACCGTGTGATGTCCGCGGGGTGGTTCGGTACGACCATAAGACTTGGGGTAAGTTCGCTGCCCAGTCTCCTTTGGCCTTATCGAGCCGGGTTTTTAACCCTTTGACTATCGTTCGGTTCGTAACCTCGGTTTGACCATTCGCTTGAGGATGGGCTACCGAGGTGAACTTCTGTTGGATGTGGAGTTCGTCACACCATTCTTTGAACGTCCTATCTGTGAACTGGGTTCCGTTATCTGAGACGAGGACGTGAGGAATGCCGAAATGACAAACTATGTTCTTCCAAATGAAGTTTAGGGCGTTTTTACTTGTGATCCGCGCCAATGGTTCGGCTTCGACCCACTTCGTAAAGTAGTCGATGGCTACAATGAGGAACTGTAGTTGGCCGGGAGCTTTTTCGAACGGGCCGACGATGTTAATTCCCCACTGCATGAACGGCCAAGGGCTTTGCATGCTGGCCAGTTCGGTCTATGGCAATCTCGGAATCGTCGCATGGATTTGGCACTTCGGACACTGCTTGACGAGGTCGGTAGCGTCTTGGAACATGGTGGGCCAATAGTACCCCCACCTCATGACCTTTTTGGACAGGGCGCGGGCTCCGATGTGACTGCCGCAGGAGCCTTCATGGACTTCGCGCAGTGCGTAGTTCGCTTGGTTGGGCCCCACACATCTTAGGAGAGGTTGGAGGTAGGATTTTCTATACAGCATTCCCTATTCCAGGACGTACTTCGTGGATTTAGCCAGGAGCTTCCTAGCCTCGGCCTTATCGGTTGGGAGTTCGCCATTTCCTAAGTAGTTGCGAAGTGGAGTCATCCAGTTCGGTCCATCTTCGTTTACTACGTTAACTTCGGCATCATCAATGCTTCGGAGCTGTACTTCTTCCACCAGAGGGATCGTTGATGATGATGCGAGTTTGCTTAGCGCGTCAGCTCGCCCATTATCTCCTCTTGGGATTCGCACCAACTCGAAGTATGAGAAGCTTTGTTGTAGGATCTTGGCCTTATAGAGGTATTTCTTCATTTGTTCTCCTTTGGCCTCGTATTTGCCTAGTATATGGTTCACTATGACTTGGGAGTCGCTGTGAATTTGAATGGCCTTTACTTGGAGAGTTTGGGCTAGACGAAGTCCAGCGATTAGAGCTTCGTACTCCACTTCGTTATTTGTGGTCGGGAAGTTGAACCGGAGTGCGTGGGTGGTCTCCTTTCCTTCCGGGCTGATGAGTAAGACCCCGGCTCCGCTTCCTTTGTTGCTTGATGCCCCATCCACGTAGACCTTCCAACAGTCTAGCGGCAGTGGCTTCGGTGCCTCGGCCTTTGATTTATCCTTAGTAGGTTCAACGGATTGCTGTGCGTCTGTGAACTTGGCTTCTACTAGGAAATCGGCCAAGGCTTAAACGCGCGTAAGGGGACCACCCCTATCAATAAATTCGACAAATAAGGAACCTAAAAGCCTTAACTTCGTTTTCGGACGAAGTGGCTAACCGAAAGCCTAAACTACGTCTTCGGACGAAGTGGCTACATGAAAGCCTTAACTTCATTTTCGGACGAAGTGGCTACCTGAGCCTCAACTTTGTTTTCAGACGAAGTGGCTAACCGAAAGCCTAAACTACGTCTTCAGACGAAGTGGCTACATGAAAGCCTTAACTTCGTTTTCGGACGAAGTGGCTACCTGAGCCTCAACTTCATTTTCGGACGAAGTGGCTAACCGAAAGCCTAAACTACGTCTTCGGACGAAGTGACTACATGAAAGCCTTAACTTCATTTTCGGACGAAGTGGCTACCTGAGCATCGACTTCGTCTTCGGATGAAGTGGCTAACCGAAAGCCTAAACTTCGTCTCCGGACGAAGTGGCTACATGAAAGCTGCTTTCGTTTAAAACAAAGGAATCTACCTTAGTTAAGACAAGGATGAAAAGCTTAAATTACAAGTACAAAAATTTCTGTTTTATTTGAATGGAGATAAAAGTACAATTGTTACATTAAGAAGACGAAGAACCCGGAGGTTTTGGCTGACTAAAGCTGAGCCAATCTCTAGCAAAATCCCTGCCGGAATTGAAGTTCAAGATATCGTCTACGCTAAGCCGACCCCGACCTCGGCCAGGAGCCAAACTTCGACCTCTACCTCGAACGCTTTGGCTCGCTCGACCCCGACCTCGTCCAGACGCCGACCGCCGCTCTTGATTGTAAAATTCTCGAGAATGGCGGGTAACGATCCTAGGATCAGGGTCGATAGACCTCGAAGATTCCCCTTCTAAGAACTCTCTAGAAGTATGGTCGAGCAACCTCGGATCAAAATCAAGGGTCGCCGAAGTCGAAAACTCAGGCTCCGACATAATACGTCGCTTCAACTTCGGAAAGCGATCAAGGACTGTCTCGTAGATGCTGGCCACACGGATGAGTTCTTCAAATTCACCCCGAACCTGCCAGGAATCATTCCCATATTGATCCCTATAGCTTCGGCACCGAGCCTGAAGTTCGTTCACTTTACTGTAGGTTTCAGAAATGGTGGATCCTCCAGCTCGGTGGACAATAACCTTGTACTCCGTATGCTCCGCGACAATCTCCTTGCAAGTTTTGATGTCGTCCAAAGCTTGCTGGTACTTGTCATCGAGCTCCAGATACTTCGCATGCACTTCGTCAAGCTTTTCCTGAGTAGTTCGAAGTTTTACTTCAGCTTCGACCTCAAGGTTATCTGCTTGCTTTTTCCAGTTCGAAGCATTGAGCTCGGCTACTTCTACAGCTCGGCGAAGCTCGGAAATTTCCTTCACGAAGTGAGAAGCATCGAAAAATTCAGGAGCAGACTACAAAGAATAATACAAGCAAGTTTCAACAAAAAGCCGTTTTATTTATAGCCGAACACGGCAAATGAAATGCCACCCTAATGGTGACGAAGTACAAAGCTACACACAAAAAAAAAAAAAACAGAAAAAAGGAGAAAGAACACATGAGAGAGGTCAATTTAAACCCCCTCATGGTTTCCTTCATCCCTGCCGACCTCGAGTTCGGCTTCGGCTTCTCCCGACCTTCCCCCAGAGGCGTCGGCGGTAAGGTCCTTTGACAGTTCGGCGATCACGGCCTCCAGCCTATCATCCCTGTCAATAGGACAACTCTGAATCGTTGCCTCAGATAGAAGACACCTCTGCTCAGCCAGCCGATCTACCACTGGTACCCTCCGATGTGCTCTCCACCAGCACCTCGGCATATTCCCGCAGCATCTCCTCTTCAGAACATGCCTCATACCCATACTTGACCTTATCCAGGTCTGGGTAATCCTGGGCAATCAAGTCGATGACTGTGGCAGACACCGAAGTGCTCATAGCACCTACCAATTGGGTGACGATCCTACCAAAATGCCGGGACCGAAAAATGCGCTCGGCGAAAGCTCGGAGCATCCCGCCTTGGCCAGCCACTACACGGGCCATTTTCTCCCGCTCCGAAGTGAGCTGGGCCTTCAACTCCGCCACCTCGACCTCCAGGTCGGCCGCTTTTTTCTTCATTTCTTCGGTGGCGGCGATAACTTTAGACTCTCGCTTCGCCGTCATCTTGGCTTTGGACTCGGCCGCGGCCACCTTCGCCGTAAGATCGGCCCTAGCTGTCTCGACCTCGGTGGAGAGTTTCCGGAATTTGACGACTCCGTCAGTAACGAAGTTCGCCAGGCTTTTCAGTCCGGCCACAACCACTTCGGCCTCCTGCACAGATAATAATGTCAAAACAAACACATGACATCAACATCTAATATACCGATTTCTACTTACCTTGGGAAAAGACATTTCCCTGTATGCTTCTTGGCCCACAAGCCGGTTGCCTTCTTGCACCCCCACTTCATCAATTGAGGGAAGCCGAACTCCCTCAATATGGTGGCCCACAATAAGAGGTGGAGGCGAGCTTGCCCGAGCTGCACCATGCGGGGAATTTTCTGAAACCGACCTGGTCAGGTCGGTCGTTTCCTCAGCCGAGGTACCAGACACCGTCTGTACCACGGTAGGAGAGGTCCTAGCCCTCTTCTTTTTCCGCTGCACCGCGGCCTGAAGCTCTTGAGGATTCACTGCAAAAACATCATATATTAAACATCGGATACATAACATCTCATTAAATAGGTGAAGCAGGGCCTCACCCAAATCCGCAGACATATTGCTGTCATATGGGCTCAGCCCGTACTCCGAAAGCTCAGCCTCAGAGTAATTCCTCTCAATAAGGCCGAGGTTCACCAAACTCACTTCGAGTTCGCTGATGGGTTTTTCAGCAACAGGAAATGCGAACTTGCCCTTGGACCAAGGGTACAGAGGCACTCCTTCAGTCCGGCAGAAGAAAAACTTCTTCTGCCAGTTCGACACTTTGGAGGGTGTATCCAGTTTAAACCTATTGAGGGGTGAAAGGTAAACCCACCCAGTCGGACCCCGCTTAGGCCTAAAAAACTTAAGCAACAATTCTAAGTTAACAGAACCACCAAGGCGACCAACCTCAACGCAAAATCCGATAATCTGTTTTACTGAGGGCGGCGCCAACTGTCCTAAAGAAAGTTCGAGCTTCTCTAGAAGCTTGACGAAAATGTGATTCAACGGGAAACGAAGACCGAAGTGAAGATAGTCTTCGTATACAGTGAAAAATCCTACGGGAGGAGAACTACCTCTATCATCTATACGTGGTAGCACAAACTCCGCTGACTCCGGAAACAAAAAATTCCGAGCCAAATTCTGCATATGCGACTCACTCATTGTGGAGGCAGTTTCAAGGGCAGAATCTGACCCAACTAGGGGTAAGAATTCGATTTCCCTGAGCCTGGGAGGGACTAACGCACGGGTGTACACATTCAACCAAACCCTCGCCGGAAAAACCCTAGACGGCGAGGGCGAAATCCCAGTGTCCACCCTATCCATATCTAACGGTAGAGAAGATGAAGAAGACGACATTACAAAAAAAATTACTTACTTGTTGCGGGATTCACAGAAATTTCAAGGAATATGGTGCTAATAGCGGCGGCAAATACAGAACTCGGACTTAGGGTTTTTCTCTCTCTAAAAGTCAGAACAGTAAATTGGGGGAAATTGTTTGAAGGCGTACGCTGGAAGTTTTTATAAGCAAATCTTCCGCCCTTTCAAATCCCGCCTCTTCATCTACCCAGTAAGGACGCGACACGTGCCCTATGCGAGCTATACTCCAACAGTCGCGACTTTTCAAATCCCGCCCATTCAAGCTTGACCTTGTATAAACGAGGCGGTACGCATTTCGACTTCGTATAAACGAGGCGGTATGCATCTCGACTTCGTCGAAATCTTAATTTCGATGGGGCAATACAATTCAAGCTCGACCTCGTAAAAATGAGGCGGTATGCAGTTCGACTTCGGCGAACTCTTAATTTCGATGGAACAATGCAATTCAAGCTCGACCTCGTCAAAACGAGGCGGTATGCAGTTCAACTTCGTCGAAATTCCACGAGGGCAAGGCAATTTACACCTCTCTACAATGACCTCGCTTCTCCGACCTTTTGGGGGGGGATGTGATAGGATGAGGCCCAATGGCCCGGATCAGCTCGGCCCATCCAGAGTGAAGCCCAATAGCACAAGTCAACAAAAACCAGCCAACCGCCCCACGATTTCTCAACCACCCGCGATGGTCAGAGTACGGACGGACGTGCGAAAGCAGCACCCACGATCTCTCAATCACCCATGACCTCAATTCTCTATAAATAGAGCTATATTGTAAGATAAAGGGGAGACCACTGTATTTACTAGCTAAAAAGACTTCAATACAAACATTCTCTTTTCCTCCGTGGACGTAGATCTACCCAAAGATCGAACCACGTAAATTCTTGTGTTCTTAGCTTTCTATAAATCTCACCATCACGAAAACACTCTAAAACTCCACGATCGATCAATATTGAAGAATGCCTTTGTGTGCCAGTGCTTGCTTTGATTAAATGAAATGCTGCATAGTATTCTGTTTATCGTCTTGATTGTTGTTATATGCATATATTCAAATGATATAGTTAAAGAAGTGATCACAACTCGATATATGATCGAAAGACAGAAGCATGTATTTTTGTGAGAGCCAAGGAGAGGATGTGAACTCAATTGATTTCATAGTGGATAAGAGTTATAATAAATTGTTACAGACTTCACTTTTCTGTATTAGGACATGAATAAATCACATGATTCTGTCCTCTAACCATCAATACTACTACATGATGAAGCAACAGATATAAGTGATCATCTTAGAAACAGATATTTTATAATTTCTTTTGTAATTCATCTCTTTTGTATTTTCTAGGGGTGGCAGTTGGCAGATACAATTTACAGACATCCATGGAAAAATAAAATGACTTTAATTTTTCTTTTGAAACTAAAATAAAAATGACTTCTAAAAGGCATTATTAAACCTACCAAACATGGCCTTACAACATTATAAGGTAGGTGGCACTTTCTTGTGAGGGACTTTCACCTACTAATTAATACATCTTCCTTTTAATATTTAGGTACTACTTATAATTGAGTGATATATCACTATCACGTTAATCAGTAAGTTTGCGCTGACTTTTAATAGATTGGGCATATTCCTCTAATCCTACATCATGGAAAACCCTAATTTTAATGTAACATGAGCTGTAACAATTTGTTACTTTGGAGGGTGAACACTTTTGGTTCATCTTCGCCACAAACTTTGTTCCCCCGTAAGGGGGTTGATTATATATATATATATATATATAGAGATAGATTATGGTGAAAACTAATTATTTCGTGAAACCTGCAACCCATCATAAAATATTGCATTTTATATACAAAAGTGTTGCATTTTTATTATAAAATGTTGTATTTTTATGATGATGCATTATATGCATAAAAATAATATAAAATAAAATAATATATTTTATTATGCAAATTCTCATGATGATACATTATATGCATAAAAATAATATAAAATAATATATTTTATTATGTAACATTTTATGCACAAAATGCAACATTTTATGATGGGTTGCATGTTTCACGTAATAATTAGTTTTCATATGATCTACTACATATATATATATATATATATATATATATATGATACGACCCTGCTCCAGGATAGTATCGGTCGCACAACTTCGAGCCTGTGCCTACTCCTATTTCCCTCGACTTTCGAGAAGAACCTAATTCATATATTCATTTATTGAATAAAAACTCTACCTTACAACTCTTTAAATAGTTAAACTAGACGCACCCTAATGGGCTCGACTCAACTACGGGCCGATAAACATCGCAGTATCCGTTTTGACAATTATTTATTAACTAAACTACTAAATAGAAATATCCTAAATATAATAAATATAATAGGTGTATCATTCCCGACTCCTTCAAAACCACCCTGTCCTCAAGGTGGAGATCATATAACTCTTGATAGACTTCCTTGAGCTCGTATAACTTGAGAACAACCACCGTTCTTCTAGCTAACAGAATCTTTCTGCGAACAACGGCTAGAAACATGAATCCGTATTTAATACACCTCATAATCCATCCAACTCTTCCATTAAGTATTGGTGTGACCAATCGATGAAATTTAACAAGCTTCCCATCAATTTTATATTTTGTATCACAAAGAACCCCAACAAATAACTCCATTGGAAGAAACGAATCATCAACAATGTGCATATCCAACTTATTGCCAACCTCTGTTTCTACATGCTCAGCAACTTCTGTTTCCACATCAAAATTTCCAACAATTTCTGCTGCTGCATTAGTATTTGTCACTTCATCATCGATATTTTCATTAGTTTTTGTTTCTGCAGTAGGACAAGTCAACTCGTTGCTAACCTCCATAGTTTCTTCTCCCAATTCAAAACTTGCAGCCTCATTATCAGCTTTATTCATCACAAGCTTCAAACCTTCCAATCTAGATTCATGATTTCGAGCAGAGATAAAAGCTTCTTTCAATGTAAACGGTCGATTGAGTTGCAATTCCCAACGAATCTCGGGTTTCAAGCCAGAGATAAAAAGACTAACCAATACCAGTTCATGTGTCTCTGTGGCTTTGCTACTCAATTTCTCAAACTCAATTTCATAATCCAAAACAGATGTCTCAATGAAAGCACCAATGATACGACCCTGCTCCAGGATAGTATCGGTCGCACAACTTCGAGCCTGTGCCTACTCCTATTTCCCTCAACTTTCGAGAAGAACCCAATTCATATATTCATTTATTGAATAAAAACTCTACCTTACAACTCTTTAAATAGTTAAACTAGACGCACCCTAATGGGCTCGACTCAACTACGGGCCGATAAACATCGCAGTACCCGTTTTGACAATTATTTATTAACTAAACTACTAATAGAAATATCCTAAATATAATAAATATAATAGGTGTATCAATATATATATATATATATATATATATATATATATATATATATGATGTTTCTTAAAAAAAAAAAAACAATATGTTTATTTCTGTCTTAATTCGACAGACTAATTCAAATTACGTATGTTAATTACATAACAATAAAATAACGTGGACAGAGGGGACTAATGTTTAAAAAAATAATGTTGGGATCCTCAATAACTTCATGACAAAAACTTGTGTTAGCCGGAGGCATCGTGCGGCCGGGCCCAAAGTGTCAATCTTTATAAAGAAAAGTGTCAATCTATATGAATAAAAGTGTCAATCTTTAACATAATTATTTTACGAATAAAATGACAATTTTTAAAAGTGTCAATCTTTATACAGAAAAGTGTCAATCTATATGAATAAAAGTGTCATTATTTTAGCCCGGCCGCACGGTGCCTCCGGCTGACCCAAGTGTGTCACTAAGTTTATTGCCTAATCAAAACCAAAGTCGGCAATAATGGCGGCATTAAAATCATAGTTAAATAACTGAGAAGTAATACAAGTGGTATGGTTTTAATAATTTCATCCATGTGAAATTATTCAACTTGGTTCGATGATTTGAAATTTATAAGAGAGAGAGAGTAAAGGATATTGTTATTGAGATGGCGGACGCAGCGGTTCAATTCCTAACAGAAAATAACAGGACTGATTCTTACAACTCAGATGATGAAGAAGATGAAGAAGATCTCAAAGTCTGGAAAAAGGTTACCATTTTCCTTCTAAAGTTTTTATTTCTTATTTTTTTATTTTTTTATTTATTTAACTGTTAGTTGTTTTCCGTCGTACCGTAAAAAAAAAATTTACTGGTGAAGAAAGAGGAACAGCGTCGTGAGTTTTTTTTTTAGTGTGAAAATGTAAGTAGCAAGCAGGTCATTGATCAACCCCTTTTATTCGGTGTTAATAGACAGGAGGGAGAGTGTTAACGGTTTTGCGAAAGCAAATTTAGAAAATACTAGTAAGGCTTACGTGCGTTGCACGTATAATGTCATACGCATTGTGCTCGATTTTATTGCAAATAATAATATATCTAAAAATAAAAGAAAATTTTAAAACTTATAATAATATATTAGTTATAAATTATTTACTTTATCAAAATGCCACCGATTGGGGTACAAAAAGAGTAGACAAAGGTACTTAAAATTCCAATTTTATATCAGATCCTTTCTCTTTTTTATTTTTAAAGTTTTTTTAAATTGTAAGTGGTGATAAATTTAACTTATAAAAATATATTTATATACTCGATCTAATTACTCATCTTATCACGGAAAGAGTTTTCCGTTTGTTACTCATATTACGGAAGCACATAGCGGAATAATATAACAGATCTTCTTATATTTAAAAGACCTTCTTATATTGGTTATTTGTTTGTTTTATTATTTCCGGAGACTTATTTATATAATGCAAAATAATTTTATACTCATATTAAATACTTTTATGCATATTGATAAATATTTGAACTATAAGATTTATTTGAATTGAATCAATATAATCACTCATACTATATAAAAATTTTAAAAGTAGAAAATCAAATTTAAGATTTTCAATATTTTAAATTTTAATTGGAGACAAATATAAATTCAAAACTATGGTGTATCTTTTATATTGGTTACTTATTGGTGAGGTTTCACAAATAACCAATGTGGGATAGTTGAGATTAAATAAAAATTAATGAATTATAAAGCCAAAACCATAAGAATTTAGGATAATGTTTCACATAAATTCTTAATGCCACGTTGAATTAGGATTTGTTTCCGTATATTTAGATATTGATTGATCGATTGATGTGTGTGTGTGTGTGTATGTAAAATAATAAAGAAGAAAATAGGATTGAAAATATGTGCAAAATATATCTCTATACGTATCAAGCGCATTTAATAGAAGTATAAGACAGATACAGTAAAACCTTCCTACAGTAATATTTTATATAGGAATAACCTCCCTATAGTAATAAAAAATCATAGTCCCGATTTGGGACCAGTTATATTTAGGAATAACCTCTACATTGTAATAAAACATTTTTTTTTTGGTCCCGTCTTAAGGATTTATGCCTCTATATAGGAATAAATTACAATTATATATAAAAATATACTCATATCATATCATTACACAAAATTTAGTATACATAAATTACTTATTTATGATTGATTGTGAAAATATTTTAATTTTATGGTTGTCATTATATCATTTAATTTGCATGTACGTAATAACTCATCTACATATACATCATATTGTTGAAGCCAAAAAGATTCCAACTTAACAAGGTGAATGTATAGTTTAGTCAAATTTATATTAATTAAGTATATGAATATGCTAAATGTATCTATGATGTAGTATTTAATTGAGTATTTTTTTTTTTAAAAATAATTATTTTTCTATGAAAAACTCTATATAAGAATAACCTCCCTATAGTAATAATTTCTTCCGATTCCGACAATATGACTGTATAGAGATTTTACTGTATTGATACCATTAATCATTATAATTTTTTATAATTTTGTAAAGGAATTACCTTTTATATAAACAAACAACGGAGGGTTCATGCCAAAAACATGTAAATCTTATTCTTGATCAACATAAATCCAATAATATCATTATACGGAGTATTATATTATGGCAAAAACTCCTATGAGCCCGGCCATACCATGTGGTCGGGTTGAATAAAAGTGACAATCTCTGTGGTGTTTTTAAAAGTGTCAATTAGAATGAATAAAAGTGTAAATTACATCCAGTGCCAATTCTTATGAATAAAAATGCCAATTATAATGAATAAAAGTGTCAATTAAAATCCGGTCACACTATATGTCCGGGCTGACAGAAGTGTGCCCCATATATTATTTAATTATCCTTAATTTAGAGTAAATTCGAAAGATATTATAAGCAATGCATATTGTATAAAACAAAGCTTTTTTTTTATAGATAAGTAAAGATATTATGATTAACGATATTGATTAGAGTACAATTCACCATGATATATATTGTTTTCTCTATACGACCAAGATATTGTTGAAGTTCATACTAATTAAGTGTTGGAGATCATAATTTATATATATATAAAGAGGGAATCTTTCAATTGGATTTTAATTTGGATGGCGATTTTGTAAATATGTTTAACTTTATGGGTTAAAAAAAATAACAAACAACCGTCACTATGATTATTTTCGCATATGCATGATCTCCAATTTTACATTTTCCTCTCTCCTCCTTCTCTCTCTTCCCTAATAATTCTTTTCTTATTCTTTTTTTTTTTGCAATTTTCTCGCAATTTTGATGTTAATACAATATGTATCTTGAATTAAAGGGTACAAAAAGATCTTTAAATTGATATATTATACATCAAAAATAAATTAAAAATAAATAAATTATAATCCTTTCAAAGATTGGTGGCAAAATATATAGATACAATATGTATTTTTATAATGGGACGTGTTCTAACTCATCGTCCAAAAATTCCTTCGTGCTATACAAATAACACGTCATTGCATTCTCTTTCCTCTCTTTTTCTTAATTTTAATGTGCTGTTTTTATTTATTTATCAGAATGTGCTATTTAAATCACTTTTTCCTTTTATTTTTCTATTTTCTCATATCAAATTTAATGCTATATGCTTTATTTAATTAACTAATTTAATTAAGAATCGATTAATTTAGATAAAGGTTTATTAAGTCCAATTGAATTTTATAAGTTTTCATTTAGGATTTATTCATTTCAAATTAGAGGCATATATATATTTTAAATTACAGTTTATGAGTTCAATTAGAATTTAATCAAATAATTAATTATGTTCTGTTCTTAAAAATTATAGAAAAAAATAGATTATGTGTGTCCACTAAATGAATATATATAGAGATTCACAAAATATGGTTCATGCAACGGTTTTGTCAAAAACAAAAGTGGGACTATGCATCATTATTGAGTGGAATTACTTAGTTTTGCAATGGTAATTCGTTTAGATAATTATTTTCCGCACATCGTGCGGGTGCAATACTAGTTAAAATTAAAAATTGTATAAAATGACAAACATTAAGTGTTTGTTTCGTTGAGAAAATTGATGAGATACATCGTATCTAATTGAAATAATTTAATTTAATTTCTTCATTCTTACATGAAATTTAATTTTCAAAATTACACCCACATCAAACTCCGATCCCAATATAATTGATGTAGATCGTAAACACGATTTCATAATAAAAATTGAATATGATGTCTCCTTTTATAAGGATTTTCCATTTGATTAAATTTCATACAAATTTGATGTGGGATAGTTCGAGTTCATTAAAATTAATGTCAAAATTATGAGAGTTTAGGAAAATATTCACGAAAAATAATGATAATGCCACATAAGGATTAAGATCCATTTTGTTATAATAATAATAATAATAATAATAATAATAATAATAATAATAATAATAATAATAATAATAATAATAATAATAATAATAATACAATTGAAATATGTGCAAATTTTATCTATAGATATGAATCGCAAAATTTATCTCTCTATATTTTTTCATAATTTTGTGAAGGAGTTGCCTTTTTTATAATCAAACAAACGGAAGGTTCAACCAAATAAAATACCCCAAACATGTAAATCTAATTCTTGATCAACATATATCTAATAATATTATTTATTATATATTACTTAATTATCCTTAATTTTAAGCAAATTCAAAGGGTATTATAGGCAATGCATATTTTGTAAAACAAGACTCTTTTATATATTGGTATAGATGAGGACGACTTGGATTTGCGATTTACTCTAATTTTGTTGGTAACAAGGTTTATTAAAGTTTGTCGGTCTAATCTGAGTTGGTGAGACGCCTTCCCCTTCAATTGTTTGCCAAATTAAAAAAAAAAATCATGAGATTGTTGTTCATTTAGAGTTGGATTTAATTATTTTGATAGGATTTATTTATATTAATTTCTTTATTTATAGTATTCTCACGTTATTTGTGGCCACATTAAATATGTCTACCGTGGGTAATTGGAGCATTCCTATGTTGTGTTATACGTAATGAGATATGGTCGTATTGACATGTAGGTGATTACTAATAATAGTCATTATTATCAAACAGATACGCCAACAGAATGAAGTGGTGGGTATAGATGATGAGATGGAAGTACTGTCAACACAACTCATCGAAGAATCAACAGAGCTTGAAGTCCTTTTCATCATCGGAATGGCCGGGCTTGGAAAGACGATATTAGCCCAGAAGATTTTTAATGATGATCGCATCGTAAATCACTTCCCCATACGCATATGGGTTTATGTATCTAAAGCTTTCACCCCAAAGGAGATCTTTCTTCACATTCTCAAAGATTTCACCCTTCTTACTGAGAATATCAAGAGGAAATCCGAGAAAAGGTTAGCCAACTTAGTGGTTGGTGTTTTGAGAAATGAAAGATTTTTGCTAGTCATTGATGATCTATGGAGCCCTTTGGATTGGGATAGACTCAAAGTTGCATTGCCGATGAGCAACGAAATGGGTAGAGTCTTGATCACAAGCCGTTCGACAGAAGTTGGTAACTATGTGGATTCTAGTAGAGCTCCCCATGAAATGCGTTTATTAACTGATGATGAAAGCTTTGAACTTCTTCATTTGGAAGCTTTACGTGGGGCAAAGCTGCCTCGAGAGTTGCGAGGTTTAGGACAAATAATTGCACGTAAATGTTGTGGCCATCCGCTCGCAATCGTGCTCATAGGAGGCATTCTTCTTAAAGAGTTTATTTCAAGTGATTTGGAAACAACGAAAACAGCATGGGGAAGAATTTATAAAAGCTTTGCTTCTATTACTCACAATGACAAAATTGAGCGCATGCCAAAAATTATTGCGATGAGTTATGAAAGTTTGCGTAATCTCTCGAAAAAATGTCTTCTTTATTTTGGAATGTTCCCTGAGGACTTCGAGATATCTGTTTCGAAATTGATCCGATTGTGGATTGCTGAAGGATTCATACAGCACAAGTCTGATGCCACCTTGGAGGAAACAGCAGAAAACTATCTACAAGAGCTTCTCGACATAAGTTTAGTCAGAGGTGTAAGGTTTAAGCTCAATGGTAAAGTGAAGGCTTGTCGCGTTCACGACTTGATTCTTGACTTTTGCATAGCTGAAGCTGCAAGGGATGGTTTCTTCCAACAAATTAAGATGTCCCATGATGGAGGTTTTCAACCTCCAGTTCATGAGGAACTCAAGTTTCTTCGCCTATGCATTCATGCCGATGCCTTGAAATTCTTCTCTAGGAACCCCAATTGGTCCGAGTGTTAGTTCATTTATCTGTTCCTCCAGAGAGGAAATGGACATGCCTATGAAAGATCTTTCAACCATTCCCAAAGGTTTCAAATCTCTCAAAATTTTAGATGTCGAGCTTATAAATTTCAATCTTAAACTTCCTCGGGATTTGTTCCAATTACTTCATTTGAGGTACTTGTTCCTATCCGTGAAGCTTGATGTTCTTCCTTCGGCATTTTCCCAACTTCTGAACATTCAGACTCTTATATTCGACACAAGTAAACGAACCCTTGAGGTCAGAGCAGATATTCTTAGTCTCACTCAACTAAGGCATTTCAAAACAAAGGCTTCTGCTGCATTGCCATCTGAGACGAGTACAATTAGTCTAACCGTAACAGCAGGGGAGAATTTTCAAACACTTGGAAGTATCTCGCCTGAAAGTTGCACAAAGGATGTTTTCGACAGGGCTCGTAATTTGAAGAAATTGGGTGTTCGTGGGAATCTAGCCTCGCTTCTTGATGGAGAAAAGGAATCATTTGATAGTTTGAGAAAGTTGGAAAATCTTGAGAAGCTGAAATTGCTAAATGATGTGTTCCCTATTCCACCTTCGGGATTCCCAGTTTTAAGCCTTCCTCCGCCTAATAAATTTCCTCCCAACTTGAAGATTCTAACATTATCTAGGACTTGTCTTGATTGGTGCCATATGTCTACCATAGGATCACTTGAAAATTTGGAGGTGCTAAAGTTGGAAGATAAAGCATTCATGGGGGATACCTGGGAGGTAAGTGAGAGGTTTCCGCCGTCTTGAAGGGTTACGTATTGAACGCATGAATTTGAAGATTTGGATTGCTTTCAGCAGTCATTTCCCCAGATTTAAACACCTTCAACTCCGACACTGTGATGATCTTCAACAAATTCCAGTCCGGCTTGCTGATGTAGAGAGCTTTATAAAGTTGGAGTTGTTTCATTGTAAACGAGCAGTCGCATCTGCAAGGGAAATAGAAGCAATGATATTAGGTGGATTCAATCTTTCCATTTTCCCTTTCCAGAAATGATGACACATCTTTCTTTGCTAGCCAGGTATTCAATCTTTCAAACTTTAAAAAGAAGGATATATTACTTGGAAGAATTTAGATATATTAATGAAATTGCTTATTGATAGATGAGATAGTCTAATGCAGGCAAAGTGGTGCCAAAAGAAATGAGATGCATGGATGAAGATTGCCTTTGTTTGCTTGCTTGATTTAAATAAATGTTGCATAGCATTTTCTGCTTATTGTCTTGATTGTTGTTAATTGTTATATATGTATTTCCCAGGATTGGCAATAATGGAATGATATAAGTGTTAAGAACTGATCGCAACTCGTAGATAAAGATCTCTGATAGACTGATTCAAGAAAATCTAAGCTTGGATCTCATGAATATTGTGGAAAAACACCCATATCTTATATACAAACACTTTCTTCCGTATGCATGCAACTTTCTTCATCATTCAAGAAACACGGCTGGTTAATTAGCTAGTGTTACTAGAAGTTGCAGTAGACACCATGCAACATTCTTCTTCTAGCCTAGCCGTGAGCAAGAGCCCACTCCTTTCTTCGTTCTTGGAGCATTCTTGGACAGTTTGATGTTGGCTTCAAAGTTCAAACCCATCATCTCAAAAAAAATAAAAATAGAAGTTGCATTATTGTTTGTATTTGTATAATTTATTACAACACTAGATTACACCAATCAATAGTTTGATCACAAGACGAGAGAAACATGATGGAGGTAGAGCTTTTGTAAGAATGTCTGCAACTTGATGCTCAGCTCGAACGTGAAGAGGTTTGATCAGGCCTTCTAGGTATCGATCTCTGATGGTATGGCAATCCACTTCAACATGCTTGGTTCTTTCATGAAAAATGGGGTTGGATGTGATATAGATGGCAGCCTTATTTTCACAGAACAATGGAACAGCTTTGGTTTTTCCAATCGATGTTCTTCCTTCAGCCTTTTCCCAACTTCTAAACATTCAGACTCTTGTATTCCACACAAGTACTCGAACCCTTGAGATCAGAGTAGATATTCTTAGTGTAACTCAACTAATGCATTTCAAAACAAAGGCTTCTGCCGCATTGCCTAAGATGAGTACAAGTAGTCTAACCGCAACAAGTCGAAGTTCCAAAGGGGCATGTTGCTGTTTATGTTGGTGATAATGAAAAGAAGCACTTTGTCATTCCATTGACGTACTTGAACCATCCTTCGTTTCAAGAACTGCTACATCAAGCTGAAGAAGAATTCGGGTTTGATCATCCAATGGGAGGCCTCACCATTCCTTGCAGTGAAGACTCGTTCGTAGATTTCATCTCTGGTTTGAGCAGAAGATGATTTCCAGCAATGCCTTTGGAAGTAGGAGCAAAGTTTTGTAGATTAGAATCTCACAGAAAATGTATTTACTTTCTAAATACATGAGAGTAGATGAATATATAAATGAAAGATTATTTGATCAACTTTTATTTCTCCATGAATGAGTTTTTCCATACTCAGCGTTTTTAGTAGGAAGTTGTTGTTTCATTGTAAACGAGCAGCTGCATCTGCAAGGGAAATGGAAGCAAAGAGAAAACAGGCCATGAAGCATCAATATTTTCCACATGAAGTGGATCTTTCCATTTCCCCTTTTCAGGAATGACAAGACGCTTCTTTGTTGCCAGACAGGAAAGACTTCTAGCCTAGCCGTGAGCAAGTTTTGAGCAACTTTTGTTATCTTAATCTGTTTTCTTCTCTCAAAAAAATGGTTACTCTCACTTAAGATTTTCACTATTTTTTATATAATTTGCTGAAAATCGACCAGTTTTCATAGTTCCTTTCATCTGTATCAAAGAGAAGGGGATGTAGCTTAAATGGTAGAGCAGTTTGATATTGATTTCAAACCCATCAACTCTAAATTATTTTTTTAACCGACGAAAAAATAGAATTATTTTAATTTCATTTAGTTATGTTTCTTTAATCAAAAGTGGATGTATAATGTTGGGTTCCATTCCCATCATCTCCAATTTTTATTTTTTTTGATTACCTTATTTTAATTATTATTCGAGATTAAATTTAGTATATTATCTTTAATTATTGATGCCAAATGGCAGACGAAAAAAAAATAGGGGAAAAAAAAAGAGAGGATATTTGATTAATAGTAGAAAATAAAGTTGAATTTTAACCAAAAGGGGATGTAGCTCAAATGGTAGAGCGCCCGCTTTGCATGCGGGAGGTACAGGGTTCGATCCCCTGCATCTCCATTTTTTGCTCTCTATTATATACTTTTCATCATTTTGCTTGTAATATTCATTACTTAATTACCACATTTAGGAGAAAAATATGATTTTCCAGCTTCAATTAGGAGGTCTGTTATTTATAAAGTCACTTAAATTGTGAAGGATATATTAAAATTGATTAAAAACCTCATTACATGTGGACCATTCTTTTATAAGATGTTTGATAGCTTTAATGTTGATGTAAGAAGATACAGTTCAAAAAATTGGACATTTAGTAAAGGTTGACAAAAAAAACTGATATGTTTATACAACTTCCATTCATCTAAGTTCACTTTGTAGAATTTTAATAAACAATTTGATTTAGGTGGGGATTTTGAGGACCATTTAGGTAGAGTTGGTTAGGAACAATAATTTAAATGTTGATAATGATGGATAAACAAATCCATGTGCTTGTGTTTTCCAACTTTTGATTGGTAAACCAATCTAAACTTCAAAGAGATAAAGCATTTGTTTTGAAGCTATCTATATATACACCACATTTCTCAACTTATTATAACCATCAACAAGCTTTCAACATTCTCTAGCTTTCTCAATTCTTGATTTCCTTCACAACTTTAAAGGTTTTCAATTCACTTCAGACATTTCAAATTCTTTTCAAGAAATGGCCATTCGCCACATGCTGAGACGATCTCTATCCAGTGAGAGAAGGTCGATCGAAGTTCCAAAGGGGCATGTTGCTGTTTATGTTGGTGATAGTGGAAAGAAGCGCTTTGTCATTCCAGTGTCGTACTTGAACCACCCTTCGTTTCAAGAGCTGTTGTTTCAAGCTGAAGAAGAATTCGGATTCAATCACCCCATGGGAGGCCTCACCATTCCTTGCAGCGAGGACTCATTCGTAGATTTCATCTCTGGCTTGAGCAGAAGATGATTTCCAGCAATGCCTTTAGAAGTAGGAGCAGAATTTTGTAGATTAGAATCTCACAGAAGATGTATTTACTTACTAAATACATGAGAGTTAGATGAACTTAAATGAAAGATTATTTTACCAACTTTGGTTACCTTAATCTGTTGATTTCTCCATGAATGAGTTTTTTCATACTCAGCTTTTTTACTGCAAACACATTACTAAGCTGAACATATTTGTCCAAGAAAAATCTTATAACTCCGGAGATGAACAATTATCGAATAAACTGCAAAAAGATGGAGAATCGCGATGTTACATGTAGTCGAAGCTGTCATTTCTGAACTCATTTGCCAAAATCCATTCTAGAAAAGTTTGCTTGCAAAGTCAAGAATATTTTTTTAGCATAAATTTGCTTCCAATAATGCTAGGCTGTATCTGTTGCATCATAATTTAGTACAGTCGATTTTTTGAAGACAGAATCATGTATGTGATTCTTCATGTCGTAATATTTCACTGTATCCCACTTGAATCATGATTCTTGAGCAATTTCAAAGTCAAGTCTTTTTCACAATTTGCATCTCTTGTTCAAGTAAAGAAAGTTCTTTCTTTCTGTTATTAATGCATTTTACTGTAATGTAAATTCTTATCTTAATAAAGTAAGATAAAAAAAAAAAAGAATGCTGAGGATTAGTGAAAAAAATGTTTCATTAAACAGTTGAAACCTTCTTCAAACAATTGGAGTCTTTTCCACTAAATTTAGTAATTCTTCACAACCTCAAGAAACATAATCACATGATCTGCTGCTGATCTTTTTTCTATACTTCTATTTCTATTTATTAAAAAAAGATATTTAATTCTGTAATATGATTGTTCAAGAAGACTGTAGTTCAACAATTGGACCAAGCAACTGATACGTTTATGTGGATTATATTTCATTGATTTGAGCTGAAGTTGTGGAATTTTTGTTGAACTATATGATTTTTGTGGGGCATTTGAGGGCCATGTAGCTAGAGTTGGTAAGGAACAATGCATTTAATCCCACAAAACCATCCTTTTTCTTGCTTAAAATCTTGATTAATTTTGATGGACAAATCCATGTGATTTCTCATGTGCTTGTGTTTTCCAACTCCATAGACAAACTTTCAAGAAATTCTCTAGCTTTCACCATTCTTGATATCCTTCACAACTTCAAAAGGTTTTCATTTCACTTCTCAAACATTTCTAATTCTTTCAAGAAATGGCCATTCGCCACATGCTGAGACGATCTCTATCCGGTGAAAGAAGGTCGGTTGAAGTTTCGAAGGGGCACATTCTAGTATTAAAATAAAACGTATAGGAACCCTCAATAAGTTAGTTGACAAACTCGATCGGCAATAATGGCGGCATTAAAAGCAAACTTAAGTAATACAAGTGGTATGGTTTAAATCACTTGAGATCCTCTGTTCCAAACTCGTTGTCTCAATCATGTCCTAAATCAATTCTAACATACCAATAAAAGTAAAATTTAAATGCTAAATTTTTAGAAAAAACCTTTAAAAATAATCATAAAATTAAATTAAATCATTATAAAATAAACTTATTTAAAAAAATACATAAAAATAATAGAAATTAAATTTTGGAACACGAAATTTGACACCGACCAATATCATCCCAAGTCATGAAAAAAATGTCAAAGGACAATAAAGCGCATGTGGAGTTGCAAGGTGAGGGAGTAATAATGTCTTAAAAAAACAATAAGTTGAGTTGACTAAAACGAAACTCGGCAATAATGGCGGCATTAAAAACAAACTTGTAAGTAACTCAAAAAATAATACAAGTGGTATATATTGGTATATATATATGGTTTAAATAATTTCATCCATGTGAACAAGTAGTAATTAACATCTTTTATATCCAACTTGGTTCGATGATTTGAAATTTATACATGTTAGTTTAGAGAGGGAGAGAGAGAGAGAAGGATATTGTGGGTGAGATGACTGGTGATTCTTACGACTCAGATGATTATGGAAACGATTATTGTCAACATGAGCGAGAAAAAGGTTACCTTTTTTTCCTTCTATTTTTTTTTTTTTTTTTAAATTTAATTGTTTTCCATCATCTCGTATAGTATTCGGGCCATAAGCAACAAGTATACAAAATTAGCGATAGACATTTGCAATAAAATTAATCTGTACATGTGAATCTCATTGGCGATTTGTGTGTCTGGTTTGAAGTTTTTAACAGTTTATTAAAAGCAAATGTACTCTACTTTTGTTAATAGACAGGAGGGAGAAAGTGCAAAGGGTTTTGCAAAAGCAAATTAGAGACATGTTTTGGGTAGGTTTCAAGAAACATGTGGTAGTTTTTTGCGATTCACTCTTGTTTTGTTCATAACAAAGTTTATTGAAGTTTGAATGTCCAATTAATCAAGAGAATTAAAGATTGTTATTATCTATACCAATATCTATATACCAATATATAAAAGAGTATTGTTTTACAAAATGTAGACATATTATTATGTCCTTATTATATATGGTATAGGAATAAATTATAAAGAATATAATAATTCGTTAAAAATAAATTTACCTTATATATTAATTTGGGTTTTGACAATTTGTGCTTTAGGTGCTGATTTAGTTTAACTTTTGTAATTAATTTTTCCTTATAATTCAATTTGTTAAGAGTTTCATTTTCTCTCTCCCCTTATATATTTTAAATATTAAGCAAAAGTTTATTTCAAAGAATTGTATTGACTTATTTTACTTAATTTATAACAATTTAATATTACATTGTTAGTGATTTCACCTACATTTATCGTAATTATTGGAAGGTCAATAAAACAAAATAAATTGTGTTAGATATGTTTGACTAATTCATAAGTACTTGTAAGAAAACTAATAGCATTAATTATTAGAGTGTCAAATCCTATTTTAGTAAGTACAAATACTTGAAGTACAAAAACTTTATGTTGAATAAAAGAATATATCAAGACTTTTAATTTTTTTAAAGGGAATATAACATATTGATAAAAAAAATATATTAATGATTGATCTTAAACATATCAAGATCTTTAATTTGACATGAACATCGTATAAGTCAAAGAACAAACGAGCAAGTCTAGAGAGTTATGGTTAAATGACGAGTGAATAAATATTTTTATTTTAGGATATAAGACTACTATAGTGTGGGACAACCAAATTAAAGCGAAAAGATGGACTACACTTTTGTAATCATACACACCAAAAAGTTGAAGTAAAATGTTTACTTTAATTACCAAATTTGGAAATCTATGGTTTTAGATACCATAGTTTTTATAATTTTCGAAAAATGAATAACACAATTTTGTTTTTGAGAGCACTCTTCTCAACGAAATATTTTGACTATCTTTTTTATAAACTAGCATAAATAAAATTTTAAATGATTACAAATTTTCGGTATGCTCATTAAGAAGAATGTGTAAGGTGTTGAAAAGTAATAGGGTGTACACTTTTTAAAAAATTAATTATTTTGAAAAAAAAAAACTAGAACTTTGAGTGAGACGATGACTCAAAAAAGAAACACTGAAGCTTTGAATAGGATGGATGGCGTTGTAAATATAAAACTATTCATCAAATTTAAATATTAAAATTATTCTTTTAACGTGCGAATTACGTTACTCATGCTAGTATGTAATAAGATTATTGATAGAAATGTTCTCATACCCACGGTGGGCACACCCACCGCTAATGTGGCAATGTCACGTAGTTAAAAAAATTTCATGTAGGGTTAAATTTCTTTTAGTATGGTTTAGTATTTATGGTATATGATAAAATTAGTTTCTTTACTTATAGCATTGCTACGTCGTGGGCATATTAAGTATGCCAACGGTGGGCGCATTACTCAGATTATTGATAGTCAAAATTTTATGTAAATCCAATCCATCAAACAGGAACGCCAACAGAATGTGGTGGTGGGTATGGAGGATGATATGGAAGAATTGTCAACACAACTCATGGAAGAATCAACAGAGCATCAAGTCCTTTGCATCGTTGGGATGGCCGGGCTGGGCAAGACAATATTAGCCCAGAAGATTTTTCACGATGCTCGGATCGTACATCACTTCCCCATACGAATATGGGTTTATGTATCGCAATCTTTCACCCCAAAGGAGATCTTTCTTCACATCCTCAAAGACTTCACCCTCCTGACTGATGATATCAAGAAGAAAACCGAGGAAGAGTTAGCCGACTTAGTGGTTGGCTTTCTAGGAAATGAAAGGTTCTTGCTAGTTATGGATGACCTATGGAGCCCTGAGGATTGGGATAAACTCAAAGTTGCATTGCCAATGAGTATCAAAACGGGTAGAGTCTTAATCACTAGCCGTATGATGGAAGTTGGTACCCATGTGAATTCTAGTAGAGGTCCCCATAGGATGCGTCCCTTAACTGATGACGAAAGCTTTCAACTTATTCAATTGGAAGCTTTGCGTGGGTATGAGATCCCTCCAGAATGGCAAGATTTAGGACACGAAATTGCACGAGGATGTCGCGGTCATCCGCTTGCAATCGTGCTTGTAGGAGGCATTCTTGTTATATCGTTATCAGGTGATAAGGAAACAGTGACTAGAGCCTGGATAAGTGTTTCTGTAGAATTGAATTATATTATTGGTGATGACGAAATGGAGCGCATGTCAAAAATTATTGCGATGTGTTATAAAAATTTGCCTTATCTCTCAAAAAAATGCTTTCTTTATTTTGGAATGTTCCCTGAGGATTTCGAGATACCTGTTTGGAAATTGATTCGATTGTGGATTGCAGAAGGATTCATACAGCAGAAGTCTTATGAAAGCATGGAGACATCAGCAGAAAACTATCTACAAGAGCTTATCAACAGAAGTTTAGTGAGAGGTGTAAAGTTTAAGCTCAATGGTAAAGTTAAGACTTGTCGCGTTCACGATTTGATTCTTGACTTTTGCATAGCTAAAGCTGCAAGTGATGGTTTGTTCCAACAAATTAAGATGTCTTATGATGGAGGTTTTGAACCTCCAATTAACGAGGAACTCAAATTTCGCCGTCTATGCATTCATTCCAATGCCTTGAGTTTTTTTTCTAAGAAACCTAATGGCCCGAGAGTCCATTCATTTGTCTGTTCCTCCAGAGAGGAAATGGACATGCCTATGAAAGATCTTTCAACCATTCCGAAAGGTTTCAAACTGCTCAGAGTTTTAGATGTAGAGCCCATAAATTTCAATCTTAAACTTCCTCGTGATTTGTTCCAATTGCTTCGTTTGAGATACTTGTTCCTATCCGTAAAGATCGACATTCTTCCTTTAGCCTTTTCCCAACTTCTAAACATTCAGACTCTTGTATTCGACACAAGTACTCGAACCCTTGAGATCAGAGCAGATATTCTTAGTATGATGATTAACACGTATTTTATGTGCATGTTGAGTGTGTTTTGCTTGTGTTTAAGTCTCGATTTATGTGCTTAAATGTTAGAAATGCTAGGGTTTCTTAACTTGTAGCATACTTTTTACATTTCTCGTTTCCTTTCGGTTTTTGATCCATTTTTGTAAGAATTGGAATAGTATTCATGTGGCTAAGGATCGAAGACCGGAAATGAGGAAGAATCGAGCTTAATTAGGGTGAAACCTAGGTTTGAAATGCGGAATTTAAATCTATAGAGTTAGGGTTTCACTAGTTTGATTTCAATTATATTTTCCTCGTTCTCTCGAGTCTCTTTATGCTTTTTGCAGGAATAATGGAGAACTCATTTGGCCAATTTGATCATTCCATGTCGAAGAGGGGTTCGTTAGGAGTCCATAGCAAAAAGTGGATCGAGAATCGGAGTTCAGACGAGAGAGAACGAGCGAAAATGGCAAAGTTGCGCAAGGAGAAGGAAAGCTGGCGACCCAGCCGGCGACCCAATGGGCTGCCGGGAACCAGCTTGGACCGCCACCAGCTACAGACAGTTCGGCGACCCAGCCGGCGGTCCAACCGGTCGCCGGTTGGCCGCCCCTCCACACTTGAACTTGAACCAAACTCGCCCAAACTCACCCCGGTTCGTCCCGTTTCGCCCCGATTCGACTCAAACTCGATTTTCAATGTATTTAATCCTAGAATTCACCCCATTTGTGTATCTTTTGCATATTTTTATTCTCCCAAGAACCCTAGAAATATTTCTTTCTTTCCTTTTTAGTATTTTGAAGATTGTTGAAGCTATACTTTGTGGATTTGAAATTCAAGACCATCTTCTTCTTCCTTATTAAATTCTCTTTCTTTTAAGCATGATTTTATTTACTTTCCATGGTTTATTTCCTTTAATTATGTCTAGCTAATTTCCTTTTGGTTCCAATATATGAAGATATGATCTAGAAAACTAGATTTTTGGATTTTGTTGTTGGATTTACCTTCTAATTCATATGTCTTGTGGTTTGGGGCTTGATTTTATTGCATGATTGATTGGCCATCATTGAGTGCATACAAGGTGTTTGGTTAAATGCTTAGGAGGCTTTAGTTCATAACACTTGGAATCAAATCACACCATACTAGTAATTCTTGCTAGTAGGAGCTTCTAGATAATTAATTGAGCCATTTGGAGTTAATTTATGCATCTTGAGACCTAGCGGAGATAGATGTCATAGGTTAATCTACTAATGTTGATTGCTTCGAGAGAAGAATTGATGTTTAATATATATAGAACTCTCATATGAATTAGATTAAAATGGCTAATCCATGCAAATCCGTAAACCTAGTCTTTTAGTGATTATTGAGATATATTTGGAACCATACTTTCTCTTATTGATTTCAATCGTTTGTTACTTGTTTGTTTCTTGATTAATTGTCATTTCATTTGATTATTAGCTTATAGAAAACACAAAAACATGACATTCGGTAGCTTGGATAGTAGTTAGATAGCTAGATTACTACTTGAAATTCTCATGCCATAACATTCCTTGTGGTTCGACTCGATTACTCAATCGATTATTATTGCATCCTCCTACCTTCAAAAGTAGGGCGGATCATCCGACTCAACTAATGCATTTCAAAACAAAGGCTTCTGCCGCATTGCCTAAGATGAGTACAAGTAGTCTAACCGCAACAACTGGTGAAAAATTTCAAACACTTGGAAATATCTCGCCCGAAAGTTGCACCAAGGATTTTTTTGATAGGGCTTATAATTTGATGAAATTAGGAGTTCGTGGGAATCTAGCCTTGCTTCTTGATGGGGAGAATGAATCATTTGATAGTTTGGGGAAGTTGGAAAGACTTGAGAGGTTGAAACTGCTGAATGATGTGTTCCCTATTCCACCTTCGGGATTACCAGTTTTAAGTCTTCCTCCACCCCATAAATTTCCTCCCAAATTGAAGATCCTAACATTATCTAGAACTTGTCTTGATTGGTATTATATGTCGATCATAGGATCACTTGAAAATCTGGAGGTGCTAAAGCTCGAAGATAAAGCATTCGTGGGTGATACCTGGGAGGTGAGTGATGGAGGTTTCTGCTGTCTTGAAGGTTTGCGTATTGAACGCATGAATTTGAAGAATTGGTTGGCTTCTGACAATCAGTTCCCCAAACTTAAGCACCTTCAACTCCGACACTGTGATGATCTTCAACGAATTCCAGTTGAGCTTGCTGATGTACGGAGCTTTGTGAAGTTGGAGTTGTTTCATTGTAAACAAGCAGCTGCATCTGCAAGGGAAATAGAAGCAAAGATAAAACAGGACAATGTTGCACGTGAATTCAATCTTTCCATTTCCCCTTTCCAGGAATGATCACGCTTCTTTCTTGCTAGACGGGTATGCAATCTTTCAAACTTAAAAAAAGAAGGATACATTTGCTAGAAAAGCTTGCATAGTTTGACCTAGAAAGTGATAATTACCCAATAATCAAAATTGATGTCTTTTTTGTGTTGTGTTTGTCTTCCTTTTCCAGATCTCAGATAGAATTTACTGTTGAGATTGGCGTTCCATTTGGATTGGATTCACTCAGTTTGGGAGGATATTATTCAATTTTTTGCAAGATTTTGGGTGAAGAGATCCTTAGATGTGCTTTTGTGTTGTTCTTTTTTGTTCAGATTACTGAAGTTGACAAAGAAGACATTAAATTCTGTGATATGATTGTTCAAGAAGACTGTAGTTCAACAATTGGACCAAGTTGTACTACTATGTGGATTATATTTCATTGATTTGAGCTGAATTTGTGGAAGTTTTGTTGAACTATTTGATTTTTGTGGGGCATTTGAGGGCCATGTAGCTAGAGTTGGTAAGGAACAATGCATTTAATCCCACAAAACCATCCTTTTTTTTTTCTTTTTCTTTTTTTTTTTGTTTTGAACCTATCTATAGATACAATACAACTTTCCTCCCCAACTTCAGCCATTAGCAAAACCTTCAAGAAATTCTCTAGCTCCTCTAGCGTTCTTTTTTTTATAACAAAGTAAGAACCGTTGATTCATCTTTGTTTGTATAGAATCTATTTGAATTAAGTCTACACGTTAATGATGTCAACATTTCACAACTAACATTGGCACAAAACTAACTTTGTTTTATTTATAAAGTTACTACGAGAACACTTCTGTACATAGTAGTCACTCGAAATGTGAAGGATTTATAAACTACTTAAAATTTATTAAAAACCTCATTACATGTGGACCATTCTTTTATAAGATGTTTGATAGCTTTAATGTTGATGTAAGAAGATACACTTCAAAAAATTGGACATTATGTACACAAACTGCACAACCACATGAGCTATTAGAGTTTTGGTAAAGGTTGACAAAGAAACTGATATGTTTATACAAGTTTCATTCATCTGAATCTAAGTTCACTTTGTGGAATTTTAATAAACTATTTGATTTATGTTGGGATTTTAAGGGCCACTTAGGTAGAATTGGTTGGGAACAATAATTTAAGGGGTCGTTTGGTTTAAGTTGGATAACAGAAGCGTAATGAAATTAAGTTAAGTAAGGGAATGGTAATGATAATGGTTATTTTTATTGGCCAAAATTTAGAATAGCCATATATCTTAGTAGAAATTAAAAACTAGCCACCAACTTAAAAACATATAAATTCTAGCCACTTTCGATGTATTGAGACGAAATTACCCTTTATACCTACAATATAAAAATCAAATAAAACTAGAACCGTACAAAAATCATAGATTGAAACCCACTATCCAAATTGAGACACTCGCCGCCATTTGTCCGGCAATCAAGCCACCTCCGTTGCAGTTTGTAGGGAAATCAAGTCACCGGCGTCGTACCCAAGTCACCGCCGATCGAACTGCCATGTTTATCAAACAAGCCATCTTCTCCAGCAGTAGCTTTGCTCGATATAGCCACTGATCCTTCCCAATCAAAGGAGAAAGCCAACGTCACCGTCAACCACCATTCGCACCACCCTTCTCACCGTCGACCGCTACGCGCCATAATGTCTGAGAAAAGGGAGAAGAGGAGATTCCGGCGAATCAACAAGTATGCCCGTTTCTGCATAATTTCTGAAAAACCCTTCGGGTTCGGACTCGATCGGATCGATTCAGATCTGTTTGAGCCCTATTACATGCGCAATCGAGTCATCTCAGGCTCGATCGGGTCAGAAATGCTCGATCGAGCCCGAACAACTCGAACGAGCATCAATCGTCCCATTCGAGCCCAGGATTGATAAACTGAACTTCGCACGATAGGGGCTCGATCGAGAATCAGTGGGATCGATCGTGCTATTGCGGGCTCGATCGAGCATCAATGACTCAAATGGGCCTCGATGAGCCCCCTAATCTAATCGAGCCCATTGATGAAAGTAGCGCTAATTGATGAAGAATAGGTCGGCGGTGGTGTAGGAAGAGAATGAAGAGAGAGAGAGAGAGCGAGAAGCAGCAACTGCAGAAAGAAAAAGAAAAAAAACGCAGGAGGAAAAAGGAAGAATGGGGGAGAAGAGGGAGAAGAGAGGGAGGGGGGGGGGGGGGAGACGTGAGAGGGTGGGGGTGGGTAGTTTCTAGTTTATTTTTCTCTTTTGCTATTTTTTATTTTTTTATTAATACTTCAATAAGGGTATTTTTGTCTCATTATATCGAAATTGGCTAGAATTTATATGTTTTAAGTTGGTGGCTAGTTTTTAATTTTCTTAAGTTTGGTGGCTATTTTTAACCATTTCCACTATTTTTATTGAGTGTTTGGTTCAATGGTAGAAAGAGAGTCACTTGTAAGGAGATTTTCTTTCTCCTTATTTCCCCTCCTTCTTGAGGGATAACAATGTAATGGATTGGGTTACCCCCAAGTAAGAGAAATGGATAACATACTATCCAAACCAAACAAAAAATAATAAAATCACTTAATTGTTTCATTTTCCCTACCCAAAAAAATATGAACCAAACATGGGCTAAATCTCAATAATTATGATATATAGACAAATCCATGTGTTAGTGTTTTCCAAGTTTTGATACTTCAAAGAGATAAAGCATTTGTTTAGAACCTATCTATATATACACCACATTTCTCAATTTACAACCATCAACAAGCTATCAACATTCTCTAGCTTTCTCAATTTTTGATTTCCTTCACAACTTCAAAGGTTTTCATTTCACTTCATACATTTTCAATTCTTTCAAGAAATGGCCATTCGCCACATGCTGAGACGATCTCTATCCAGTGAAAGAAGGTCGGTCGAAGTTCCAAATGGGCATGTTGCTGTTTATGTTGGTGATAATGAAAAGAAGCACTTTGTCATTCCATTGACGTGCTTGAACCATCCTTCGTTTCAAGAACTGCTACATCAAGCAGAAGAAGAATTCGGGTTCGATCATCCAATGGGAGGCCTCACCATTCCTTGCAGTGAAGACTCGTTCGTAGATTTCATCTCTGGTTTGAGCAGAAGATGATTTCCAGCAATGCCTTTGGAAGTAGGAGCAAAGTTTTGTAGATTAGAATCTCACAGAAAATGTATTTACTTTCTAAATACATGAGAGTAGATGAATATATAAATGAAAGATTATTTGATCAACTTTTATTTCTCCATGAATGAGTTTTTCCATACTCAGCTTTTTTAGTGCAAACTGCAAACACATAACTAAGTTGAACATATCTGTCGATGAACAATTATCGATAAACTGCAAAAAGATGGAGGATCGCGATGTTACATGTACTCGAAGCTGTCATTTCTGAACTCCTTTGCCTAAATCCATTTAAGAAAAGTATGCTTGCAAATTCAAGAATATTTTTTTTAGCATTGATTTGCATCTAATAATGCTAGGCTGTATTTGTTGCATCTCAATTTAGTACAGTAGATTGTTTGAAGATAGAATCATTTATGTGATTTCTTCATGTCCTAATATTTCACTTTGTCCCACTTGAATCATGACTCTTCAGAAATTTTTAAAGTCAAGTCCTTTTCACAATTTGCATCTCTTGTTCAAGACTTCAAGTAAAAAAGGTCCATTTTTCTTTATTAATGCATTTTACTGTAATGTAAATTCTTATCTTAATTAAGTAAGACAAAAAAAAGAATGCCTAATCTCTCTGCTGTCAGCTTTCAACTTCTAAAATCTGCTGAAAATAAAATGTTTCATTAAACAGTTGAAACCTTCTACAGACAATTGGAGTCTTCCCCACTAAATTTAGAAATTCTTCACTACCTCAAGAAACATAATCACATGATCTGCAACTAATCTTTTCTATACATCTATTTCTATTTATTAAAAAACATTTAATTCTGTGATATGATTGTTCAAGAAGATTGTAGTTCAACAATTGGACTAAGTTGTGCTATCATGTACAAAAACAAGTGGATTATATTTCATTGATTTGAGCTGAATTTGTGGAATTTTTGTTGAACTATTTGTTTTTGTGGGGCATTTGAGGGCCATGTAGCTAGAGTTGGTAAGGAACAATGCATTTAATCCCACAAAACCATCCACTTTTTTTGCTTAAAATCTTGAAAATTATTGATGGACAAATCCATGTGATTTCTCATGTGCTTGTGTTTTCCAACTCCATAGCCACCACATATCCATTTCTTTTTTTCTTGTTTTCAACCTATCTATATATACAACACAACTTTCCTCAACTTCAACCATCAACAAGCCTTCAAGAAATTCTCTAGCTTTCTCAATTCTTGATTTCCTTCACAACTTCACATATTTCCAATTTGTTCAAAAAATGGCCATCCGCCACATGCTGAGACGATCTCTATCCAGTGAAAGAAGGCCGGTTGAAGTTCCGAAGGGGCATGTTGCTGTTTATGTTGGTGATAATGAAAAGAAGAGATTTGTTATTCCAGTACCGTACTTGAACCACTCCTCGTTCCAAGAACTATTGTGTCGAGCTGAAGAAGAATTCGGGTTTCATCATCCTATGGGTGGCCTAACCATTCCTTGCAGTGAGGACTCGTTTGTAGATTTCATCTCCGGCTTCAGCAGAAGATAATCTGTAGCAATGCATGTAGAAAGGAAGACCACATAGATTAGAAAGTAGTAGAAGATGTTATTTAGCAGCAATTAATATTAGAGTTAGATGCATTAATATATATATACATGAAAGATTATTCAGCTAGAACTTTCTTTACTTGAACAGATTTTACATTACTGTAAAATGCATTAATCCTTGAAAGTAACAACTTTTTACTTGAACATGAGATGCAAAATTGTGAAAACACTCGACTTTTAAATTTGTTGAAGAAATCAGCCGACAAAACCCATACCACACCGCAAAAACAAAGATGCACTTCATCATTTAACAAATTCCCAGAGCTTATCCCGATTGCCGGGCTAAGTCGCGCTAGCCTGTAACCTGAGCAGGGGCATTAAGGTGACGTTGGAGATTTCAACTGAAATTCAGTCTATAGACAGAACTTTAGCGGGATCCAAACTTTAGAGGAGCTAATCCTGAAAAGCCGAACTCGGAACTTTAGCGGGATCCGAATTCAATAGCTCTAGGGTGGCACCCCTTTCACCTTTGCCGGTAGGTAAATGATGGCTGGCCCTTTGCCGGTTGTGTACGTGTAATAATTGCTGGCATGCCCGGCTAAGGCTCGTTAGGGGGGCTCTAAAGACGGCGCCCGTTGGGGGCCCGCTTCTATATCTCGATTCCCAATCGAGTCGAAACCTTTTGCATCCCGCTTTTATAGTGTTTTCCTAAGAAACAATAATTCATGTGTCGTCAAAAAATAATTGAATTTGTGGACTTTATAAGGTGTGACAATTTTTTTTTAAATCAAAATTTCAATAGTGTGGGGCAGTTGAGCTCTTCACTGCTATTACATCAAGTATAAGAAGACTCATTTGTAGATTTTATCTCTGCCTTCAGCCGAAGATAATGCGTAGAAAGGGATTTAGGAGTAGGTGCAGAATTTTGTAGATGAAGTACTATAAAAGAGTTTATTTTAAATTTTATTTAGTAACTTCTAATAAACCTTAATCTGTTGTTTTCTCCAAGAAAGAATTTTGTCATACTCAACTTCCTTAGTGCAAAACACGCAAATAAGGTGAATAAATTCATTAAAAACTTGAGTATCAATATAATTTTGATATCAACAAAATATATTGAGAAGTTTTACTACTGAGAATTATTGGGATTTTCCGTTTTAAGGAAAAATACCCTTCATATAATATGACTACTAAATTGGGATGAAGAGAACTAGATATGATTTGAAATATACTCCCCCTCTTCTAAATGTGTATCTCGTTTCGATTTATACGAAATTTAAGAAAGAATTGTACTCCTAATCTATTGTGAATGGAAGATGGACCCACACGTAGTAGGAGTCGGGGCCGGCTCCTTGGGGGCTCATCAAGTTCTTTGTACTTGGGCACCAAAAAATAATGGGGCCCAAAATCGACTCAGATCTTTTATTGTAATTTCGTGTTGTATGTTCTATTGCAACAATGGATGATCGTCGTGTATCATAAATATTTATTAAACAAGCAATAATTAAAGGTTTCCATAAACAAAAATTATTAATTTTGGAAATATTCAATGATATTTGGCAACCATCCGTCATTACAATAGAAAATGTTACATATAATTGCAATAAATGATCCAAATCAGCTAAAATTATACAATCACTCCTCTTTATTTTGTTTTATTCTCCTCTTTATCCTTTGATAATTTGTTTCTCTTTGCTCCTTTATTATTTTTAAGTGATATTTACAAAAAAAAAAATAAAGGCACAAATATTTTATCTAGACGGGTCTGATAGGACCATAATAGTGTCCACGTAGTATGAGTGTTGGGTCACATGGATGTGTGAATAGAAAGAATAGGCCTGTGGGTGTTGGGACTCCAATGAATGATGGCCACATATTTGTGGGACGGAGGTAAGATGAGGAATGAGATGTGTGCAGGGCCGGATTTGAGCCTAGGCGAGGGGGGCGGCCACCTAGGGCCCATGGCAAATGGGGGCCCATAATTTTTTTTTTTACCTTTTATATATACTGTATGTGCCCAAATCCATTCAGGACCCTTATATGTTACAAGCCCAATATAATAAGCCCACTTTTAATGAATTACATTTTATTCTTGTTAGAAGTCTGCTCTCACTTTTTTATTTTTTTTGTCTTTCTTGCCAACGTCTCTCTCGTACCAGTCGCACGGTCTCCATCTTCCTCTCTCCCATTCTCTCTTCTCTCTCGATCAGTGGGCACAGCGACAACGCACAAGTCGCGCAATTGCAGCAAGAATCAGAATCACACTTATACTATTGTATTTTTCACAGAATTTGGGGAAAAGGTACAATTATATCTATTGTTAATTTGTAGAGTTGTATTTTTTTATTATTTATGTGTAATTATTTAATGTTTCCAGTTCCAAATCCAAATGCTTATACCTTTTTGTTGTTTCAATTTGTTTTTGTATATTGGAGAATGAGAATGGCGAGAAATTTAGTGAATTCTATTATTCTAATATACGGTTCTTTTTACTGATATTTGTTAGGGATAGGAATATATAACAAGTGTGGGATTGTTGATCTTGATGAATTAAAGAAACATTCAACTTCAGGTGCTATTGTTCTTTTTTATTGTTCTTAAGCAATTGTAATTGACTATTATAATATGTTGCCAAAAAAACACTTGTCTGGAAGTGAGAAAAGAAAGAAGAGAAAACGAGAGGATGAGTTAAAAAAATCACAACAAGGAGCTCTTGATAAATTTGTCTTTAAGAAGGTAGATTCTCAAAGTAACTTGAATCGGTCAAATGAAATTCAAGATAGTGAAGATCATGAAAATGAGAGTGATAAAATTGATGATTCGAGTGACCCTATCGAAAGTGTTGGTGTTGATGAAGCACACACTAGTCCTCATGTTGATATTTATGATCCTAGAAATTGGGAGAATCTTGATAATAAAGTAAGAGACATTTTAGTTGAAAAGGGTCCCATAAGAGAAATGAATTGTGATTTTCCTATGGATGAAAATTCTAGACATTTTTTGTATGCACATTATTCTAGAAAACTTAGCAATGGTGAGGTTATTGATAGGAAATGGTTAGTTTATTCCAAATTTGTTGACAAAGTATATTGTTTTTGTTGCAAGTTGTTCAAGTCCACTAGTAATGTAACTTTGTTAGCAAATGGAGGATTAAGTGATTGGAAACATATTAGTTAAAGACTCCAACAATATGAACTTGGTAGTGAGCACATGTCTAACATGAATACTTGGAATGAGATGAGAATGAGATTGAATACAAATGAAACGATTGATAAAGTCTTGCAAGAAGATATTATGAAAGAGAAAGAGCGATGGAGACAAGTTTTGCGTAGACTATTGTCTATTGTGAAATGTTTGCTTTTCGTGGATCCATTGATAAGCTATATCAAGATAGCAATGGCAATTTTCTAGGATTGATTGAAATGATTGCAGAATTTGATTTGATTATGCAAGATCATGTTAGACGCATTAGAGATCATGGAATTCATTATCATTATCTTGGACCTAAAATTCAAAATGAGTTCATTTCTCTTTTGTCCCAAAGCGTTAGAAGTTCTATTATTAAGATCATTAAAGAGGCTAAATACTTTTCAGTAATTCTGGATTGTACCCCTGATGTGAGCCACCAAGAACAAATGACTCTTATAGTTCGATGTGTGAATATGTCGAATAATCCAATTAGAACAGAAGAGTTTTTCTTAGAATTTTTGAAAGTTGATGATACCTCTGGTTTAGGACTTTTCAATGAATTGCAAAATGTTTTAAAGTTGTTTAACCTTAATGTTGATGATGTGAGAGGTCAAGGTTATGATAATGGTTCCAATATGAAAGGAAAACATCAAGGTGTTCAGAAAAGATTTCTTGAATTAAATTCTAGAGCTTTATATATGTCATGTGCTTGTCATAGTCTTAATCTTACTTTGGTGATATGGCACATTCTTGTGTTAAAGCTATTTCCTTTTTTGGAGTTATTCAACGCATATATTCATTGTTTTCGGGTTCTACAAAAAGATGGAGCATTTTACTTGATAATGTACCCGGCTTAACTGTAAAATATTTGTCTAACACTCGTTGGGAGAGTCGAATTAAAAGTGTTAAAGCTATTAGATTTCAATATCCACAAATAAGATTAGCTTTGTTGAAATTATATGAATCTTGTGATAATGATGCAAAGACAAAGAGTGAAGCAGAGAGTTTGATTAATGCATTAGAAAGCTTTGAGTTTTTACTTGGAATTGTAATTTGGTATGAAATTTTATTTGCTATTAATATGGTGAGTAAAAAATTGCAATACAAATCCATGTGCATCGATACTACTATGAAACAAGTGAAAGGTGTATTGTTTTTTTAAAAAAAAGTATCGAGATGTAGGTTTTATGGAGAGTATGAATATTGCTAAAAGTGTTGCACTTGAAATGGAAGTAGAGCCTGTCTTTTTAACAAAATGTCGTCTGATTAGAAAAAAAATATTTCAGAGAAAATAATGAGCAAGCAGAAGAACAATCACCTGAAGAGTGTTTTAGAATTGAATATTTTCTAGTAGTTGTTGATATGGCTATTTCTTCTTTAAATAATAGATTTGAGGACTTGGAAACATTTGAAAGCATTTTTGGATTTTTATATAATTCTAACAAGTTGAAGTCCTTAGATGGTATTGAGTTAAGAAAAAGTTGTGTTAATTTTCATTCTACAATTTCTTATGGTGACTTATCAGATGTTGATTTAGATGATCTTTTCTCTGAATTGAAAGTGTTGCAATTATCTTTACCTAATGAGTTCATGTCGGCAGTTGAAATTCTTGAATTTGTCAAATCTGCAGATTGTTATCCCAATATTTCTATTGCCTACAGAATTTTATTAACTCTGCCTGTGACCGTAGCATCTGCTGAAAGAAGTTTTTCATGAATGCAACGCAAGAATTTCCTTTACTATTTGGTTGAGCACTTAGAAATTTCATGAATGCAACGCAAACAAGGGAAGAAGAAGAAAAGGACTCCCATAAATTGCCGCCAATTAATCAATAATATCTATTGGACATAAGTATTCTCCAATCTTTTCAATTCGTCCTTATATTTTAGGCAGATTCAGCCACCAGTAAAAATAAAAAAATAAAAATAAAATAAAAAAATAATAATAAATCTATTGGATTTACGTAAGAGTTTGATAAAGAAAACAATTGAATGGTGCAAGTTAATAAAACCTCTGTCCGGGTAGATGCGGCTCTTGGATCGAATTGAATGTTAATTAACAGAAAAAGTCTATCCTACATAATTAATTAAATTAAGTTTATTGGCATTTTAATACACCAATTTAAAAAGTATATGCATTTTCACATGAACTTTAAAAGTTATCAATTAATACACAAACTTTTGCATTGTTGTGATTTTCCCACAAAAATCAACTTATCTCAAATTGAATCCGAGATGGCAAAATCGAATCCAATATTGCAATCTAATGGCCAAAAGTACGTCGTTATTGCTGTGAATTTTATATAAAAAAATCAAAACTTTTAATTTGTATCTTCCTCATCCCATATAAATGCCAATAACCCATTCGTATGATCGTATCCCATTCAACTTATATATAACTAGATTTACTTTCTTTTCTTGGATTAAATATTTTGTCACCCATCCTAATTGAAGAGAGTCACATGAGGATGTGAGATTCAATTTCAATTGAACAAGTGGATTTTGTTGAAAATATAATTTATGCATCTCAAATGATCGATTTGATAAAATATGATATGTAAAAAATTAATTTAAAATGAAAATTTTTGGCAAAATAGAGTTTACCTTATTCGGATTTTTTGTTGTTGTTAGCTTAGACTGAGGGTACATTACAATTAGACGAAAAATTGATTAGTGATAATTTATGAGAGAACTATACGATAATTAAGGACTTGAAAATGTTTTCTTCACTACTGAAGTACGAGCAACAAATTCAAAACACCTTTTTTTTTAATTTAAAAATTACTTCATCTGTCCCACTTAAATAGTTCATCTTTCCTTATTGGTTTGTCCTATATAATAGTTCACTTTTCTAAAATGGTAAAAATCTATCTCACAACTAATACTATTTTACATTCCTTATCTCTACTTGCATTGGTCTCTGTGCCAAAAGTAATGTGGACTATTTAGGTGGGACGGAGGGAGTACCAATTTATTGAATCAGTTTGGATTCTTCATTAGACAGGGGCAACAATTTTCTCTTATAATCAAACAAATACTCCATCCCCCGTATCCGTGTGAGGAGAGGAGTGACGCATTATTTAAGAAAAAAGTAGGTGAAAAGTAGAAAAAGTAAGAGAATGTGAGAAAATAAGGAAAAAAATTGAAGGCTATATAAGTCATTTTGATGAGAGAATATTTCCATTTAAGGTATACACACTAATATGGGGGACATCCCAAATGGGTAATAATCACACAAATATTGGGGACGGATGGAGTATATAACATGTGCTTCTTCTAGGATTGCTATTACAATACGTAGATCATGATTATCAATGTTCATGAAATATCACTTAAAACATATACTAACTTTTAACATCTTTTTTTCGCTTTAAAACATATTACTCCTTCCGTCCCCTATTTCTGTGTTAAATTTAATGAGGCATGGCCAGGGGCGTAGCTAGAAAAATATCATGGCGGGGTTGAGTTTTATTAAGTTTTCATTTTCAAGATTTGAAAAATAAATTTGTGTACAATATAATTTAATAGTATGGGCTTTTGCATTATGATTTACATAAAATACAGAAAATATTATAATTTTACAAGAACAAAAAATAGAATTTTTTTTTGGTGGAGTGAGCTTAAGCTACTCCGTTGGGTACATGTGGCTCCTCCACGAAGCATTGATAATAAGAAAATTTGATAAATTAGTAGATAACGAGTGATAAATTTGTTGCCAGCGGATAAAAGAGTTGAGATAAAGTTGTGGAAAGAATGGATTAATTGGCGGACTATATATGATTTTTTTTTATAAATATATAAGTATAATTTCAAGGTTTAAAAATTAAAATATATAAAGTAATAATGTGTAAGAGAATAATTTCTATATATTATGAAATAACATGTATTTGTGGATGTCGCGAAAAAGAAATTTTCACACGAATATTGAGGATGAAGAGAATATCATTTAAAATAAATTAATCATGTTAAATAAGAGTTTACATGTGCAACACACGTAATCCCTGCAAGTAGTTTAAAATATCCCTAAATAAGTTTATTTAAAAGAAAGTCCTTGAATAATTCAGTAAACTATATCATTTTTTTTAGTCTTGGTTGGTGGTGACTATTACCTCCGTCCAATTCTAATTACTTGGATGAGTTCTAAAAAATTGCCTTATCACTTGAGAGAATGCTTTCTTTATTTTGGAATGTTCCTTTAGGACTTCGAGATATTTATTTGAAAATTGATCCGACTGTGGATTGCAGAATGATTTATACAGCAAAATCTTGATGTTAGCTTCGAGGAGATTGCAGAAAACTATGTTCAAGAGCTTGTCGTGTTCACGACTTGATTCTTAACTTTTGCATAGCTGAAGCTGCAAGGGATATTTTCTTCCAACAAATTAAGATGCCTTGTGATGGAGGTTTTCAACCTCCAGTTTATGAGGAGTTAAGTTTCGTTGTCTATGTATCCATTCCAATGCCTTGAACTTTTTCTCCACAAAACCTAATGGTTCGAGTGTCCGTTCATTTATATGTTTGTTCCTCCAAAGAGGAAATGGACATGCCTATGAAAGATCTTTCAACTATTCCCAAAGGTTTCAAACTGCTCAAAGTTTTAGATGTCGAGCCCGTAAATTTCAATCTTAAACTTCCTCGTGATTTTTCCAATTGCTTCATTTGAAGTACTTATTTCTATCCGTGAAGTTGGATGTTCTTCCTTCGGCCTTTTCCCAACTTCTAAACATTCATACTCTTATATTCGACATGAGTACTCGAACCCTTGAGATCAGACTATATATTGCAGAGAAAATTATTTTCTCAAAGCTTGGAACTATCTCGCCTGAAAGTTGCACCAAGGATGTTTTTGACACGGCCCGTAATTTGAAAAAACTGGGTGTTCATGGGAATCTGGCCTTGCTTTTTTGATGGGAGAGGGACTCATTTGATAGTTTAAGAAATTTGAAAAATCTTGAGAATTTGAAATTGTTGCATGATGTGTTCCCTATTCCACCTTCGGGATTCCCAGTTCTAAGCCTTCCTCCACCTTATAAGTTTTCTTCGAGCTTGAAGATCCTAACACTATCTAGGACTTGTCTTGATTGGTGTCATATGTCTATCATAGGATCCCTTGAAAATCTGGAGGTGCTAAGGCTGGAAGATAAAGCATTCGTAGAGGATACGTGGGAGGTAAGTAACAGAGGTTTCCACTGTCTTGAAGTGCTGCGTATTGAACGCGTGAATTTGAAGAATTGGTTAGCCTCCGACGATCAGTTCCCCAAACTTAAGCACCTTCAACTCCGACACTGTGATGATCTTCAACGAATTCCAGTCGAGCTTGCTTATGAACTGTGCTTTGTGAAGTTGGAGTTGTTTCATTGTAAACAGGCAGTTGCATCTGCGAGGAAAATAGAAGCAGAGATATAACAGTACTATGATGGAATAGAATTCGATCTTTCCATTTCCCCGTTCCAGGAATGATCAGGCTTCTTTCATGCTAGACAGGTATGCAATCTTTCAAACTTATATATATTAATTACTCAGAGAACTTGAGATGAGATGAGTGACTGAGCTCTATATATATATATATATAAAATGTTTACTGATGGATCATAGTCTAATGCTACCAAATGAGATCATATGCATGGAATTAGATTATATGCTGCATAGCATTTTGTTTATTGTCTTGATTAATGTTATATGTCTATTTCTTAGGATTCAAACGTAACGGTACTTGATACCATGCATGCAACTTTCTTCATCAAACGCAGTAGACACCAAGCATGCAAGTATGCAACTTTCTTCATCATTCAAGTAACGCATCTGCTAGCTACCGCTACTAAATGTTGCTACTTTCTTCTTCTAGCCTAGTCGCGAGCAAGAGCCAACTCTCTTTTATAAAAGAGCATTCTTGGACTGTTTGATATTAGCTTCAAATCCATCATCTGAAAATTTGAAAAAGGAAAAGTTACATCATTGTTTGTTTTTCATCATTTTGCTTGTAATATTCACTACTTAATTATTGATTACAAACTCACATTTAGGATAAATATATGATTTTATGATACGATTCCCATGCATGCTACATCGACGGAGGCAGAAGGTAGCACCGCCGAAGAGACGATGATCACGAACGCCAAGGACAAGGAAGTCGAGAACGAGTCTGCTCCGAGATCCCTGCGGCCACGGGATCGACTAAAGCCGCCAAGACGTTTTCAGGATTAATTAGTATTAGATATATTTTATTTAATTGGGATTTGTTATTAATTATTATTGTATTATTGGGTCGAGCGTATTATAAGCTCCATTCGGGTTTTCTTGTTGGTTCTTTCCCGGACTAGGGTTAGGTCGAATCAACCTAGGGTCTAGAGTATAAATAGGGCTTTGTTCATTAATTGAAAAGAGCAATGAGAAAATACTAAAATTTGCCCTAGTTTCTTCTTCTTCCTCACGCCAAGTGAGTCTCACGCTTGCTGCCGACGGAATGAATCCCGCGCTCAGCACTCGTCGCCGCCGACCTTGATATCCAAGGCGCCGGAACCCCCCGATAGAGAAGACGAGCTCTATCAACTGGTGCTCTCGTTAGCCGTTCTCATGTCTCAATCCGATCAAACCCTACCCATAGCCACTTCGGCAGCCACCACCAACCCCACGGACGTCTTCAGCAGTTACTCTCGGCGTTTACCCTCGGCGCCAACACGGGAATTCATTCCATCCTTTCACCGGCCACCCCAGAACCCGGAAGGTACGTCGTCCACATCGCCTATGGGGGATCCTCTCGATTCGATCTCTTTCACGATGGAGCAAATCATGGCGCGCCTGGACATCATCGAATCTCGTTTGCCGAGTCCCGTTCGTCGTGATCCTCGGCAGCCCCCACGCGATGTGTCACCTGGTCTCGACACCAGGGATCCGGATTTCTCGTTGGGTGATAATTACCCGCGGTATCGGAGGGATAGGGGAGTCGCTGCCTCGGATTTCATCTCCGATAGTGGTGGGGGACCGCACCCCATGGATTTCACCCACTATCGGGGTCAGGACAGCGGCTCACGTCGCGGCGATTTCATGGGTAATCACCGCCGCCAAATCGATCGCCCTCTATACACAGCGGCGGCACAACCCTCGCATCGCCGGGCGCCGTCGTTCTCTTCCTGGGACCGGCCCTCTATCGATCTTGACGAGCCGGAGCCACCACCGCACCGCGACCGTTGGGAAGCTCCCCTCAATCGCGATAGGCGTCAACACACTCAGCCGGACCTGCCGAAAGGAATGAAGATGGACCCCCCGTACTTCGACGACTCCGATGCGCCGAGCTGGATTGCCCGTGTCCAGTATTATTTCGATCACCTCCACTTACCTGATGCTGACCGCTTACATTACGTGGTAATGCTTTTTCACCCTCCAGCATCGGAATGGATCTTTAACTACCGCGCCAATAACCGTGTCGTGTCGTGGTCGGATTTTCTTGCGGACGTTCGTCATCGCTTTGATCCGCAGAGTTTTAGAAATTTTATTGGTCCTTTATCTAAGTTGGTGCAGACGGGTACCGTAGCAGAATATCAAGCGACGTTTGAGAAGTATTCCAATCGCATCGATGGTTTGTCGGAATCAGCACTCATCCCTATGTTCATTACCGGCCTCAAAGAACCGATACAAGAGAAGGTGGAGCTGCAGCAACCCACCTCCCTAGCGGCAGCAATGGCGCTAGCAGCGCGTCTCGCCGCGTCGCATGAGGAACGCGCCGCCATCCGAAATCGTTGGCGCGACCAACGCAACAATGTAGCCCCTACTTCTGCCCCAACATTCAGCACGGGGACATCTCCACCCTCCACGCGCGAATCCTCACGAGCGCAGCCTGCCCCTATTCGCGTGTCCGTCTCGGAGAAGTCGGAGAGATCAAAGCGCGGCCTGTGCTATTACTGTCCCGAGAAGTGGGTCCGGGGTCACGTTTGTCAAACACGGATATTGGCGTACTTTGGGGAGGATGATGTCGACCCCGAATTTTACAACTTCAAAAAAACAAAGAAAAAAGAACACTTCTGTCATATAGTAAAAGTCCCTTGCATTGTGAAGGATTTATAAACAACTTAAAATTTATAAAAAACCTCATCACACGTGGACCATTCTTTTATAAGATGTTTGATAGCTTAATGTTGATGTAAGAAGATACAATTACAAAAATCGGACACTATGTACACAAGTTGCACAACCAGAGGGATTAGTGGAGTTCTGGTAAAGGTTGACAAACAAAATGTTATGTTTGTACAAGTTCCATTAATCTAAGTTTACTTTGTGGAATTTTAATAAATTAATTGATTTATGTGGCGATTTTGATGGCCATTTAGGTAGAGTTGGTTTAGGAACAATGATTTGGATCTTAATAATGATGGATATACATATCCATGTGCTTGTGTTTTTCCAAGTTTCATATCCACCACTTATCTATTTGCTATGATTGGTAAACCAATCTAAACTTCAAAGACATAAAGCATTTGTTTTGAAGCTATCTATATATATACACCACATTTTTCTCAACTTATAACCATCAACAAGCTTTCAACATTCTCTAGCTTTCTCAATTCTTGATTTCCTTCGCAACTTCAACAGGTTTTCATTTCACTTCATACATTTCCAATTCTTTCAAGATATGGCCATTCGCCACATGCTGAGACGATCTCTATCCAATGAAAGAAGGTGGGCTGAAGTTCCAAAGGGGCATGTTGCTGTTTATGTTGGGGATAATGGAAAGAAGCGGTTTGTTATTCCAGTTTCGTACTTGAACCACCCTTCGTTTCAAGAGCTGTTGTTTCTAGCTGAAGAAGAATTCGGGTTCGATCGGGAGGCCTCACCATTCCTTGCAGTGATGACTCGTTTGTAGATTTCATCTCTGGTTTGAGCAGAAGATGATTTCTAGCAATGCCTTTAGAAGTAGGAGCAGAATTTTGCAGATTAGAATCTCACAGAAGATGCATTTACTTAGATGAATATATAAATGAAAGATTATTTGATCAACTTTTGTTACCTTAATCTCTTTATTTCTCCATGAATGAGTTTTTTCATACTCAGCTTTTTTACTGCAAACACATTACTAAGCTCAACATATTGGTCCAAGAAAAATCTTATAACTCCGGAGATGAACAATTATCGAATAAACTGCAAAAAGATGGAGAATCACGATGTTACATGTACTCGAAGCTGTCATTTCAGAACTCATTTGCCTAAATCCATTCAAGAAAAGTATGCTTGCAGATTCAAGAAACACTTTTTTAGCATTAATTTGCATCCAATAATGCTAGGCTGTATCTGTTGCATCATAATTTATTACAGTCAATTTTTTGAAGACAGAAACATGTATGTGATTCTTCATGTCCTAATATTTCACTCTGTCCCACTTGAATCATGACTCTTCAGCAATTTCAAAAGTCAAGTCTTTTTCACAATTTGCATCTATTGTTCAAGTAAAATAAAGCTCTTTCTTTCTGTTATTAATGCATTTAACTTTAAAATGTAAATTCTTATCTTAATAAAGTAAGATAAAAAGAATGCTGAGGATTAGTGAAGAGAATGTTTCATTAAACAGTTGAAATCTTGTTTAAACTGTTGGAGTCTTTTCCACTGAATTTAGAAATTCTTCACTACCTCAAGAAACATGATCACATGATCTGCTGCTGATCTTTTCTATATTAATCTATTTCTATTTATTGAAAAAGAAAATTAATTCTGTGATATGATAGTTCAAGAAGACTAGTTCAACAATTGGTCCAAGTTGTGCTATTATGTACAAAAACAAGTGGATAGTATTTCATTGATTTGAGCTGAATTTGTGGAATTTTTGTTGAACTATTTGATCTTCGTGGGGCATTTGAGGGCCATGTAGCTAGAGTTGGTAAGGAACAATGCATTTAATCCCTCAAAATCATCCATTTTTTTTGCTTAAAATCTTGAAAATTATTGATGGACAAATCCATGTGATTTCTCATGTGCTTGTGTTTTTCAACTCCATAGCCACCACATATCCATTTCTTTTTTTCTTGTTTTCAACCTATCTATATATACAACACATCTTTCCTCAACTTCAACCATCAACAATTAAAACTTCAAGAAATTCTCTAGCTTTCTCAATTCTTGATTTCCTTCACAACTTCACATATTTCCAATTTGTTCAAAAAATGGCCATCCGCCACATGCTGAGACGATCTCTATCCAGTGAAAGAAGGCCGGTTGAAGTTCCGAAGGGGCATGTTGCTGTTTATGTTGGTGATAATGAAAAGAAGAGATTTGTTATTCCAGTACCGTACTTGAACCACTCCTCGTTCCAAGAACTATTGTGTCGAGCTGAAGAAGAATTCGGGTTTCATCATCCTATGGGAGGCCTTACCATTCCTTGCAGCGAGGACTCGTTTCTAGATTTCATCTCCGGCTTCAGTAGAAAATAATGTGTAGCAATGCACGTAGAAAAGAAGACCATATTTTTGTAGATTAGAAAGTAGTAGAAGATGTATTTAGCAGCAATTAATATTAGAGTTAGATGAATGAACATATATATACATGAAAGATTATTCAACAAGAACCTTTTTTGACTTGAACAGATTTTACATTACTGTAAAATGCATTAATCCTTGAAAGCAACAACTTTTTACTTGAACATGAGATGCAGAATTGTGAAAAGACTTGACTTTTAAATTTGTTGAAGAAATCAGCCGACACAACCCATACCACACCGGAAAAACAAAGATGCACTTCATTATTTAAAAAATTCCCAAAGCTTATCCCGATTGGGCTAAGTTGCGCTAGCCTGTAACCTGAGCAGGGGCATTAAGGCGACCTTGGAGATAAGAATTTAACTTTAGCGGGATCCGAACTTTAGAGAGCTAATCCTGAAAAACCAAACTCTGAACTTCAGCGGGATCCAAATTCAATAGTAGGAAAATGATGGCTGGCCCTTTGCCGGTCGTGTACGTGTAATATGTGGTGCAATGCAAGCCGTTAGTGGATAGAATTCTGCAGAAACTTAATGGATGGGCCACAAAACTTCTGTCCTATGCCGGTCGAGTCCAGCTAATTAGATCAGTGGTGCAAGGAATGCAATCTTACTGGTGCCACAGAGAGTTATTAAGATGGTGCAATCTGCATGCCGTATCTTTTTATGGACTGGGAAAACTATCATGTCCAAGAGAGCTTTAGTCTCTTGGGAGAAGGTGATGATGCTACAACAATCTGGAGGACTGCATGTTATCAATATGAAGGTTTGGAATAGGGCTGCGATTTGTAAGGTGTTGTGGAGGTTATATCAGAAAACTGATAGCTTATGGATACGTTGGGTGCATGGATACTATGTGAAACAACAAAATATTCTTACTATGGAGATTCCGGCACAATGCTCGTGGATTTTGAAGAAAATACTGGGTGCTAGAACTCACTTAATGGGATTGCAAGATGGAAGGGCATGGCTTTCCAATGGTGAGTTCTCTGTTGGAAAGTTGTATCATGCTCTCATGGGAGATGTTCCTAGGGTAAGATGGGCGAAGATGGTGTGTCAAAACCCTGCACCGCCAAAGTGTGTATTTAGTGTATGGCTACTCATGCATGAGAAGTTACCCACGTGTAGTTATTTGCAGAAAATGGGGATATTGGTCGATTCTCTGTGCTGCTTGTGCGAGCGGGAAGAGGAGACCTTGGATCACCTCTTCTTTGCATGTGATACTGTGAGACAAGTTTGGGATGGAGTTGCTGCTCGGGACATAGGAAGAACGCTGCAAGATTGGAATGAGGAAAAGGAATATTTAATGACTCAATGCAGAACGAACAGCGGGAAGCAACGACTTTATAGATGTGCTGTTTCTGTGGTGATGTACTATGTATGGAAGGAGAGGAATATGAGGAGAATGCAAGGAAAGAAGAGTGAAGTAGGAGCAATTCTTCAACAATGTAGTTTTGTTCTTGCCCTATGCTGCAGAAAAGATAGTAAGTTGAGTAGATTTTTGCAGAATTAGCTTAGTATTCAGAATGTAGTTAGCGAAGTGGTTGGAAATGAGAGTGAAAGTGACTTGTATAATGTGGGTGTCCTTGTTTGAAGGTGGTAATATATATATTCTATTTGTACCCAAAAAAAAAAAAAAAAAAAAAATTGAATTTGTGGACTTTATAAGGTGCGACGATTTTTTTAAAAATCAAAATTTGATTAGTGTGGGGCAGTTGAGCTTTTCACTGCTACTACATCAAACACAAGAAGACTCATTTGTATATTTCATCTCTGCCTGCAGCCGAAGATAATGCGTAGAAAGGGATTTAGGAGTAGGTGAGTTTTGGGTTCGGGTTCAGAATTTATTTATTTTTTTTCAAAATCCGAATTTTTTTCGGCTTTCCAATTTTTATGAAAAACTCGAGCCGAAACCCAAATGTTTACCCCTACTTATTAACTCTTCAAAAAAAAAAAAAAACAGCTTATATAAGTTTAGCTAAACACCCCTAAGTATGGCCAAGTTTTAGGTATAAAATAAAACTTTGTATTGAATAAGTTTTAAGTTAAATGATATTGGGCTTGTTCTCATCTTGCCATCCGTAAACTGGGCCCAGCATCCAAAATCAGCCAGCACCACATCGGGAAAACAAAGAAACAACACGACCGTTATTGTTAGGGGAGCTCTAATGACGGACCGTTGCGCTTCTTGATTCCAAATCGAACTTCGACCATTTACATCCCGGTTCTATAACTCGAATCGAGACCTTTTCTATCTATTTTTTCTAGAGGTTATATCCAAAGAATTTTATAGTTTTCTGAAAAACAATAATTCATGGGTCAAAAAATAAAATACACGAGTTTTAGACATGATAACTTTTTAGTAGAATTTGTGGATGAAAATATTAACGAGTTTTTTTTTTTTAAATTTATTTAGCAACTTCTAATAAACCTGAATCTGTTGATTTCTCCATGAAAGAATTTTGTCAAACCCAGCTTCGTTAGTGCAAATCACACAAATAAGGTGAACAAATTCATTAAAGTTTTGAGTATCAATATAATTTTGATATCAGCAAAATATTGGGAAATTTCACTAATGAGATTTGTTGGGATATACCGTTTTAATGGAAAAAGCCCATTCAGAAAGTGGATATGCTGCTTGAATTGCTATGAGCACACGGTATTTTTTTAGTAAAAGGCGAAAGAATAGTTCGCTATGTGCTCAACGCGCAGTTGCGTAATTCCCTAAAATTCATGATTTTCTTATTTATAGGATTTTTCCGAATCTGTCTTTGTTTTGAATTCGATGTGGGATACCTTAAATACTACTTCCTCCGGCTCAGAGATATTGAGTCATTTCTTTTCTCTCTTTTCGGCAAGCATTTTCACGCTTCTCGGGGATGAGTTTTAAAATGAATTTTCGATGTATTTTTTCTTTTACGGGATACTATGAACCCATGTGGAAATGCGTGCCGAAAAGAGAAAAGAAAATGGTCAATATCTCTGAGACAGAGGAAGTAATAGCTACAAAAAAACAAAAAAAAAACTAAACCCTACTAAAAAAATTTAACCTCAAATAAAAAGAATTGCCTACGTGATATTGACACATTAAGTATATCTATCGTGAGTAGGTGAACATTTATGTATTTTATTAATGAGTGGAATAGCTGTTTCTACATGGTGTATTTTATTAATGAATGGAATAGCTATTCCTACATGGCAAAAGAAGACCAAAAATTTTCAACTAAATAACTTTTCGCATAAAATATTTTAATTTTATTTATCACTTAATAGGCAGTAGTGAGAAAGTGAAACAAAACACGATTCGGGCCCAAGTGACATAGAGAGGTAGTGAATCGATAATTTGGGCCAAAAGTATTTTAGGAGCTAGTTAAAAGTGATTAGGATTAATTAGTGATTCTAATCAACCCAAAAATGGTGGACACAAATTGATTTTTATGTAAATAATGTATAATTTTAAAGTTTAAAAATAAAAGAGTGTAAGAAAATATTTTTATTTTGGGTAATACGATATATTTGGTGACGTCCACATTCTTTTCACACGCATTTAAGGGATCGGAAGGAATATTACTTTCCATTAATAATCGATATACTGTATTGCAATATGTTTCTCATTTTGTTTGTAGATAGATGATGAGGTACAGTAAAACGTCCTCACATGAATATTGTATATTGAATAGGGCTGAGCATAAGAAACCGAAAAAACCGAACCGACCGACTATCCAGACCGAATCCGATCCGAAAATATGAGTAACCGAACCGTATGGTTCGGTTTTTATTTCTAATTTTCAGAACCCGACTCTAACGGTTCGGTTTCGGTTTCTATGCCTAAAAAACCGGCGGTTAACCGAACCGGTACCAATTAAATAAATATATGATTTTATATATATACATATTATATTATATATATATATATATATATATATATATATATATTATTAGATATTACTAATAAAGTTTGCGAGAAAATCACCCGATTCTGAGTATTGAAATTAGCCAAAAGTTAATAAGCAATTGAAGGTAGCTCGATTGTTAGTTTAAGTTATTGCAAAGCTTATTCTATTAGGATTACGCGATTAAATTTCATTGTTTTTTAATTTTTGTAAATTATTTATTTTGCATGTATATTCTAAGATATAGAATATTTATTTTCTTTATGGTTAACCGTTAGATAAATGGTTAACCGGCCCGATTTTTAGGTTAACCGCTTTCACGGTTTTTGGTCTTTATTTTTAATTTATAACGGTTAACCGACCCGATAAAAAACTGCATGGTCAGTTTTTTTAGGTGTAAAATGGTCGGTTAACCGACCCGTGCTCACCCCTAATATTGAATAACTTCCCTAAAGTAATAACTTATCGTTTTACTTATTATCGGAAATTATTAGACAATTATATCCTTCTATAATTATGAGATCTTCTATTGCATTTCCGTGTTGCATCTTTTATTATAACGACGGATGATTGACACGTGTTAATTTTTTTTCAAAATCAGCAATAATTAAAAAATTCCATGAACAAAAATGCAAGATTTGAAAACATTTTTAACACGTGTCAATAATCCGTTATTGCAATAGAAAATGCAACACAATAATGTACTAGAGGATCATCCGATCCAATTATCATTTGGATTTGTAAAACATTAACTCCCGACTTGACTATAACAACTCCATATTAATATAATCAGATATGGACAACAAAGCGCAGCTCAGTTGATAAGACGTTTCCCCTCCAATCCAAGAGGTCGGAAGTTCAAGTCACCCTAAGTGTGTGCGTGTGTGAGTGAGTGTATTGTGTTCGCCTGATGAAAACATATATATATATATAATCAGATATGGACGATGAAATTCATAACTTGTAGTATATTAATTGATCGATTCTTACACGAAACCCTAAATTGAGAATAAAATATAATGCGTCTACTTGGTATTAGGTGTACCTAATTATATAAGTCGAATACGATAACAAAATATTGGTACTACTATACTTAATTTCCACATTTTGAAGAATAGTCAATTTGATCGCACATGGTGATGTTCTCAATTTAATTTTAAAGAAGATTATATATTTGCAACTTGATTTAAAAAATAAGAGAAAGACGAAGACGAAGAAGAGCGACATTATATGCGACAAGAAGTGATTCAACCTTATTTACTAATAATCCAAAATTTATTGTTAGATCATTACTAACAATTACTATACATAGAAATTAAACTGGAAGTCATCCATGCACTGTGCTTGGGCTGCTGCTCCTTTTTCTATATATTCTGCTATTTGAATTTATATTTATATGCACATGCAATAATTTTTTATTTATTTTTTAACCTATAATAATATTGATGAAAAGTTTAAGAAATTACACTGCACAACAGCTCCCTCGACTATATCGTAATTTCCGATAGTCAGACTTTTTTTTTTTTTTTTGGTAGCTAATTTTCTTTGTTATAGTTGTGGTAGCATTCATATCTACTCATTTGTGAGAAGACACGTATGATTAATGAATACATACTTGTATAAAATCTTGCATGCATTATTTTATACTTAGGGCCCGTTTGCTAGCCAGTATAACCCAGGAAAAGCCTAGATAAGAAAATTTATCTCGGTTTTTCCAGTGTTTGGTATCCGAGAAAAATAATACCATCAGCCCGCGAAAATGCTTGGGCCCGGACTAAATTCACTGTTACAGTGGCATATACTATACCGCCACTGTTCTAAAAATCCCCGTCTAGCTCCGTCTAGTCTCCGCCTAGACGCTAGAAGGTAGCCCGCCGTCTAGTCCGCCTAGTCCGCCTAGCCCGTCTAGGCGCCGTCTAGACTCCCGCCTAGTCCGTCTAGACGCTAATCCCCACCCCACCGCCCTACTAGCGTCTAGCGACTTTTAGAACATTGTATACCGCCTCTACCCCCGGATAAGTTGTGATAAGTTTTTTATTTTCTTTTAATTATCAATTTTTTATTTTCAACTTTAATTATCAATTTTTTTATTTTAATTATCAATTTTTTATTTTCAATTTTAATTATCAATTTTTTATTTTTTATTTTAATTATCAATTTTTTATTTTTAATTTTAATTATCAATTTTTTTATTTTCAATTTTAATTATCAATTTTTAATTTTTAATTTTAATTAAAACATTTTATTTTCAATTTTAATTATCAATTTTTATTTTCAATTTTAATTATCAATTATTTATTTTTATTTTAATTATCAATTTTTATTTTCAATTCTTATTATCAATTTTTTATTTTAAATTTTAATTATCAATTTTTTATATTTCTTATCCCAACTTATCTATATTTGTACCAAACACACAATATATTTCTTATCCCAACTTATCATACTTTTTTTATCTCAACTTATCACACATTTTTTTATCCGTCATTTTCTCGGTATTGCAACCAAGCGAGCCCTTATAGCTATAATCAGGATTACTATCCTGCCCCTCTACCTATTAAAACTGTCGAATTTAAAGGTCTTAATCATCACCATAGATCTAATTACATTCAATGTATGATTTTTACTTAATTTTTTCTCTTCGTGTATAGTTAATCGATCTATCATAAAAAAAAACATAACAATAAGAGTGAAATGAAATATGAAGTGACATACTAAAATTTACGACTAATTTGTTGAAAAAGTAGAACTTGCCGGGCGTACAATACAATCGAAGATTACAAGTGAAATAAGAAAAAACTACGAACAAAGTGAAATTTGAAGTCGAGTCGAGGAAACCCTATTTCCGCAAGACGAATTACGCCCCGGCTAGTGCTCGCGGATTTGGCGCTTCGTCCCCAAAGATAAAACGACTTCTCGTCTTCTTAGTAGCAGCACCACAAACTAAGAAGCTCCGGCGAACTGGAAATATAAGGCGAAGGAACTGAGCTCAAAAACTGAATGATGTAGAAGAGATGATGCAAAATGCTTTGAGTTGTGTGTCCTAGAATGGCCTGCAGAGCCTTCTATTTATAAGCTGCTCATTCAGTAGGGACATCAATGTCATAAAGGCATTAACAGGCACTAAGGTAGTGGGTTAGTGGTGGAGTGGAAGAGGCTGACTGTTCAGCTGAAGAGACACCTTCCAGAGTCTTCTTCCGGATGGGCCACGAATTGGGCTGGACGGGTAGACCTCATCTCATTAGAATTGGGCTGGGCAATTGGGCTTCCACATGGCCCAAAATGCTATATATTTTGTGGTCCAAAAAATATAGTACACAAGACTCCAAGCCCAAGCCCAAGCCAAAGGCCCAAAGGACCACCCAAAGGACCAATTGCCAAGATCCAAGATCCAAGTCCACGGCCACGAAACCCGAACCCGAACCCGAGCCCGAGCCCGAGCCCGAGCCCGAGCCGTCCGGCACGGACGGCGGGGCCGGATCGAGTGTGTGCTCACGCGAGAGCCCAACCACACACTTATCCACTTACTTGGCCCACTTGTTATTAAGCCCACATGTTTAAACACTTTTAAACAGCACACCACATTAATATTTAATCAATGTGGTATAACTTACACTTCATTAACTAATGAAGTAACTCTCCACCAAACTTTGAACATTTATATCTCACTCACCGGAAATCGGTTTTGAGCCTATAAATATACCACGCTCATCTACTCCGCGAGTAGAACAATAATCTAATATTTAATTTATGTAATAAATTAAATATTTGTTATTATTTATTTGGTCAAAAACCAAATTTTCAACATAATTATTAGTAACTTGCTATCCACTCAAAATATCAAAAATATGTAAAAATGAGTATGATGAAACAAAAGTTTTGTATGATCTTAAAAATAGCCTAAAATTATTCTTCTACTGTAATTAAAAAATAATAACCGTCATGTTAATCGTAATTTTTTTATATAGCTCCTCATTTCACTATGTATAGTTGCAATTGCTGCACTGTAATATTCAAATATATGTTCATATCATAATACACGTTATATTTAATGGAGTATCAAATAACGAGCATGTAAAAAAAGCTCGTGACAAATAAAGCGCATGTGGAGTGGCGGCATGAGGAAGTACTAGCCAACTCACACTAAGGTACTGGTGTGTTATCTTTGATCTGGTAATCTGATTCCCCATTTATTTTTATCATATATTTTTTAAAATGAAAAAGATAGTATCATCACTTTATAATTTGGAGTGAAAATATGAAATAAGGGACTGCCCAAATAAAATTTTCCTCCTACTCAGAAAAAAATTTCCATCAAAGACAACATGATTTCCCCTTTTTCGTCGAAGACAACACACCCTAATACTCCCTCCGTCCATGAATTCTTGACCTAAAATTGTGGGCACGGAGTTTAATGTGTTTTGATGATATGTTAATAAATTAAAGTGTTAAAGTGTTAAAGTGGAATAATTATGGACACATCTAATATTTTTAATAGTATTAAAGTGTTAAAGTATTAAAGTGATAAAGTGATAAAGTGTATGTGCGGCCTACGTCCCAAAACGGAAGTGTCAAAAAATGGTGAACGGACCGATATAGTAACTGAGTTAAGAAATCATGGACGGAGGGAGTATATAAAAGAAAAATGTAAGGATCCTCAATAAGTTAGTTGACTGAAACCAAAGTCGGCAATAATTGCGGCATTGAAAACATACTTAATAAGTGGTATGGTTTAATATTCAAATAATTTTCATCCTAATATATTAAAAAAAAATTAAGGACCTCAATAAGTTAGTTGACTAAAATTAAACTCGGTAATAATGGCGCCATTAAAAATATGCTATCTCCGTCTAACGATAAAAACACTTTAATACTCTAATACAATTAAAAATGTAATAATGATATTCGGTCATATGTGATCGGCCATAAAGTAACATTTATAATTTATATTTAAATGTTTATAAGAGATTATTCGTAATTACTTTTAAATTTGAATATAAAAATATTTTTTTTTCTCCCCAATAATTACATATTTTTTCTCTTAAATAAATAAGCAACAAATTCTTTAAAGTAGTCACGATCATCAAATAATTTAAAAGGTTAATTTGTTAAAAATATATAAATAATATATTATTCCACTTTAACAATTTAACTTATTAACACATCATCACAAAATATTAAACTTTATGCATCATGGACAGAGAGAGTACTTAACTAATACAAGGAGAAATGATCCCCTACCCATCGTGGGCACGCTTAATATGTCCACGGCTGATGTGGCAGTGTCACGTCAATGATTTTTCTTTTTGAGGTTTAGTTTTTTTTTGTTAGGGTTTAGTTTCTTTTGGTAGAGTTTATTTTTATAAGGTATACTAATTAATTTTTTCTTTAAATATAATGTTGCAACCATTCGTGGACATATTAAGCATGTCCATGGTGGATAGGAGAACATTACTCCTAATACAAGTGGTATGGTTTAATATTTAAATAATTTCATCCATGTGAAAAGTAGGAGTAACATCTTTTCTATCCAACTTGGTTCGATCATATGAAATATATAAGGGGATGTGCATGTTAGTTTAGAGAGAGAAAGAGAGATGGCGGATGCAGCAGTTGAAGAATTCATGGTAGAAAAGAGGAGGACTGATTCTTACGACTCAGATGATGATTATGAAAACGATGATTATGAAGATGAAGGGATAGGCGAGAACCAGGTTAGTCACCCTTTTCCTTCCAAACATTTTTTTTTTTTTTCGCTTAATTGTTAATTGTATTCGAGGTATGTTGATACATGACGGCCATAAGCAATAAGTAGAGAAAATTAGAGATTACCATTTGCAAAAAAAAATTAAATGTGAGGATATTTTGCGACTTACTCTAATTTTGTTCGTAACACAAAGTTCAGAGTTTATTAAACTTTTTTTTAATGCAATTAATCAAGAGATTGTTATTATGTACTAATAAGTTATGACATGTAGGTTATATTACTAATAGTAAAAATAAAAAAATAAAAATGTAATCCAATCCATCAAACAGGAAAGGCAACAGAATGAAGTCGTGGGTATAGAAGATGTGACGGAAATATTTTCAACAGATCTCCTCCAAGAATCAACAGAGCTTCAAGTCGTTGCCATCGTTGGAGTGGCCGGGCTTGGCAAAACTATATTTGCCCAGAAGATTTTTCACGATGCTCGGATAGTAAATCACTTCCCCATACGCATATGGGTTTATGTATCTCAAACTTTTACCCCCAAGGAGATCTTTCTGCACATACTGAAAGAGTTCACCCTTGTGACTGATGATATCAAAAGTAAAACAGATAAACAGTTAGCCGACTTAGTGATTGGTTTTTTGGAAAATGAAAGGTTCTTGCTAGTCATGGATGATGTATGGAGCCCTGTGGATTGGGATCGACTCAAAGTTGCATTGCCAATGAGCAACGTAACGGGTAGAGTCTTGATCACCAGCCGTAACGTGGAAGTTGGTACTCATGCTAATCCTAGTAGAGATCCCCATAGACTGCATCGCTTAACTAATCACGATAGCTTTCTACTTCTTCAAATGGAAGCTTTCCGTGGGCGTGCTCTCCCTCCAGATTTGCGACATTTAGGACGCGAAATTGCACATAAATGTCATGGGCATCCGCTCGCAATCGTGCTCATAGGAGGCATTCTTCTTAGATCGTTGTCACGTAATAGGGAAAAAACGAAAACAACATGGATAAAAGTTTCTGAAAACTTGGATTCTACTATTGGTGATGACGAAATGGAACGCTTGCCAAAAATTATCGCGATGAGTTATGAAAATTTGCCTTATCTCTTAAGAAAATGCTTTTTGTATTTTGGAATGTTCCCAGAAGACTTCGAGATATCTGTTTGGAAATTGATCCGGTTGTGGATTGCAGAAGGATTTATACAACAAAAGTCTTATTTCAGCTTGGAGGAAACCGCAAAAAACTATCTACAAGAGCTTATTTACAGAAGTTTAGTCAAGGGTGTAAAGTTTAAGGTCCATGGTAAAGTTAAGGCTTGTCGCGTTCACGACTTGATTCTTGACTTTTGCATAGCTCAAGCTTCAAAGGATGGTTTCTTCCAACAAATTAAGATGTCTTATGATGGAGGTTTTGAACCTCTAATTTATGAGGAACGTCGTCTATGCATCCATTCTAATGCCTTGAACTTTTTCTCTAGGAAACCTAATGGTCCACGTGTGCGTTCATTTATTTGTTCCTCCAGAAAGGAAATGGACATGCCCATGAAAGATCTTTCAACGATTCCAAAAGGTTTCAAACTGCTTAGAGTTTTAGATGTCGAGCCCTTGAATTTTAATCTTAAACTTCCTCGTGATTTGTTCCGGCTGCTTCGTTTGAAGTACTTGTTCCTATCCGTGAAGTGTGATGTTCTTCCTGCGGCCTTTTCCCAACTTCTAAACATTCAGACTCTTGTATTCGACACGATTACTCGAACCCTTGAGATCAGAGCAGATATTCTTAATCTGACTCAACTAAGGCATTTCAAAACAAAGGCTTCTGCTGCATTGCCTTGACGAGTACAAGTAGTCCGACTGCAACCGCCGGTGAAAATTTTCAAACACTTGGAACTATCTCGCCTGAAAGTTGCACAAATGATTTTTTCAACAGGGCCCGTAATTTGAAGAAATTGGGTGTTCGTGGGAATCTAGCCTTGCTTCTCGATGGGGAGAAGGAATCATTTGTAAGTTTGGGGAAATTGGAAAATCTTGAGAAGCTGAAATTGTTGAATGATGTGTTCCCTATTCCGCCTACGGGGTTACCTGTTTTAAGCCTTCATCCACCTCATAAATTTCCTCCCAACTTGAAGATCCTAACGTTATCTAGGACTTGTCTCGATTGGTGTCATATGTCGATCATAGAATCACTTGAAAATCTGGAGATGCTAAAGCTAGAAGATAAAGCATTCGTGGGGGATACTTGGGAGGTGAGTGATGGAGGTTTCTACTGTCTTGAAGCGTTGCGTATTGAACGCATGAATTTGAAGAATTGGTTGGCTTCCGACAATCATTTCCCCAAACTTAAGCATCTTCAACTTCGACACTGTGATGATCTTCAACGAATTCCAGCCGAGCTTGCTTATGTGCGGAGCTTTGTGAAGTTGGAGTTGTTTCATTGTAAACGAGCAGCTGCATCTGCAAGGGAAATAGAAGCAAAGATGGATATGGATCAAGAATTCAGGCTTTCCATTTCCCCTTTCCAGCAATGATGACATTTCATTGTTGCTCGACAGGTATGCAATCTTTAAAAAGAAGGATATATTACTCGAAAAACTTGAGATCAGATGACTGTCTGTATATATCAAATTGTTTATTGATCGATCATAGTCTAATGCTGGCCAAAAGAGATGAGATACAACTCTGTTCATCATTCAAGAAACGCAGCTGTTGAGCTATCGTTACTAGAAGTGGTGGGTTACTTAGCTGTTTCTTCTAGGCTAGCGTGAGCTTGTTTTGAGCAACTTTTGTTATCTTAATCTGTTGTCTTCTCTCAAAAAGTTGTATTATTACTTGAAGTTTTAAGTACAAAATGCAAAATTGAAATTGATAGCTATGTTTATGCTGATATATTTATATATTTGTACACATTCTGTTTTCTGATGTTTTCAACCTCTAAAAGCTGCTGTAATGATAGGAAGAGAGGGACAAAAAATTGTTAGTTTCAGTTAAATTTTTATGCAATTTGCTGAAGAATTCGGGTTTCATCATCCTATGGGAGGCCTCACCATTCCTTGCAGTGAAGATTCGTTCATTGATCTTATCTCTGGATTCACTAGAACATGCAGTGAAGAGTGATTCAAGTACGATACCGAAATTACAAAACGCTTCTTTAAATTCTTCCCTACGTAAACAGCCAAATGGCCCTTTGGAACCACCACATATCCATTTCTTTTTCCTTCTTGTTTTGAACCTATCTATATATACAACACATCTTTCCTCAACTTCAACCTTCAAGAAATTCTCTAGCTTTCTCAATTCTTGATTTCCTTCACAACTTCACATATTTCCAATTTGTTGAAAAATGGTCATCCGCCACATGCTGAGACGATCTCTATCCGGTGAAAGAAGGTCGGTTGAAGTTCTGAAGGGGCATGTTGCTGCTTATGTTGGTGATAATGAAAAGAAGAGATTTGTTATTCTAGTATCGTACTTGAATCACTCTTCGTTTCAAAAACTATTGTGTCGAGCTGAAGAAGAATTCGGGTTCAATCATCCTATGGGAGGCCTCACGATTCCTTGCAGTGAAGATTTGTTCATTGATCTCATCTCTGGATTCACTAGAACATGAGGTGTAAAAATGTGTTTAGGAGGAGTAGGATTTTGTACTTAGCATCTCTTAGAAAATGTACACATGAGTAGATGAATATACATGAAAGACTATTGAACAACTTTAATTTTGATACCTTTAACAATATTCTTCGAGAAAATACAGATTATTTTGAACGACGAAAAACTTGTTTGATAGAAATGGAAGAAAATTGACAATCGTAAGGATACAAGTGCATTTCCATTTGCCTAAATTCATTCATAAAAAAAAAAGGTATGCTTGCAGAGAGCAAAAGCATATGATGGGAAGCCTTACAAGTCCTTGTCAAGAATTTTATAGTTTTTTTTTATTATTATTATTTTTATTTATTTATTAAACTAAGGTTGTGTTCTCTCGAGGAAAAAGATGGGAAAAAAGGAAGGAAAATTTTCCCATGCATCTATTTTCTTCCTTTTTCACTCCCAACCTATAAATATTTTCATCCCAACTTGAAGTGATAATATTTTCTCACATTTAAACTTTATTTTCCATCATAGAAAACATGAAATAAAAAAAAAAATGGGTACCACATTGTAGGATAATATTTATGACAATTTTTCTATCCCTGATTTTCTTTTTCATCAAAAAGAACACACCCTAATAAACAAGAATATGGGCTTAAAATTGAATGAATTGAATCAAAAGTATAGTTTGATTACAATTTCCCACCCATTTCTCCTCCGTAAAGACTTTCACTATCAGTTACTCCCTCTGTCCTTGATATGTTAGTGATAAGCATATTGCAAGTGGAAGATGAATCCCACGTACGTGAGTGAGAATATTTATTCCAAGTAACTCGCCTTTTGTAAGAAGAAGTTGCATTGTGGTGTGGATGATGATGTTGATTGCCGAATATTTTGCAACCCAATTAGGATTTAGAGTTTAGGGTTTAGAATTTAGGATCTAGGAGGAATGTTAACCTACTTTACCTAAAAAAAAAAATCTCAACGATTGATATGTTAAGTATGGCAAGTTTTAGGTATAAAACAAAACTTTGTTTTTGAATAAGATTTAAGTTAATGATATTGGGCTTTGTTCTCATGCTGCCATCAGTGGATGGGCTTATAATTGGATCAGTAAACTGGGCTCAAACTCAACGCATCCAAAATCACAACCCATACCACACCGGAAGAACAAAGATGCACATCATTATTTAACAAATTCCTAGAGATTATCCCGATTGCCGGGCTAATTTGCGCTAGCCTGTAACCTGAGCAAGGGCATTGAGGCGATGTCGGAGATAGGAATTTCGGTCTAGAGAGAACTTTAGCGGGATCCGAACTTTAGAGAGCTGATCCCGAAAAGCCGAAGCTCTAGGGTGGCCCCTTTCACATTTGCCTTTCTAGTATAATTGAATTCGTGGACTTTATAAAGTGTGACAATTTTTTTAAAAATCAAGATTAGTGTGGGGCAGTTGAGCTTCTACACTGCTACATCAAAGCAGAAGAATAATTCGTTTGTAGATTTCATCTCTGCCTTCAGTCGAAGAATCTGTTGAATTCTCAAAGAAAGAATTTTGTCATACTCAACTTCTTCAGTGCAAAACACAAAAATAAGGTGAACAAATTCATTAAAGACTTGAGTATCAATATAATTTTGTTACTGAGAAATTTCACTACTAAGATTTGCTGGGATTTTCCATTTAGGATGTGTTCTCTATGATAAAAAAAATTATTATGGGAAAAGAAAACAATCACCCTTTAAATTTTCCACATTTTTCCACCTTCTACTCATTTTTCTCCTTCCTTTTCACTCTAATGGAAAGAAAATATTTTCACTCTAATATTGGTGGGATAAAATTTTACATTGAAGAAAGAATAAAATTTTTCATCATAGATAATGAGGTGGGAAAATGTGAGAAAATGTAAGGGTGATTGTTCACTTTTCTCTCATTTTTCCATAATAATTTTCCATCATAGAGAAGACACCCTTAAAAGAAAAAGCCCTTCAAAAAGTGGCGTACGCCTCTTGGAATGCGACGAGCACACGGTATTCTTTAGTAAAAGACGGAAGAAGAATTCGGGTTTGACCACCTTATGGGAGGCCTCACTATTCCTTGCAATGAGAACATATTTGTAGAAATTATTCGGATCCTGGAATTACCCACCCATTGACACCCTTATTAGGACAATGCATTTAGGAATAGGAGACTAGGAGCATGATTTGGTAGATTGAAATTTCATACGAGATGTATTTTCTGATTAAAACGAAAGATTATTGATCAACTTTTGTTACTCATGAGTTTTTTCATACAGCCCCGGTCCTGAGATTTCAGTGGCCCTAGGCGAAATTAAAAACGTGGGCCCCTATTCCTAAGAATATTATGTTCGTTCCATTTAAGATGATACTCCGAATATTTTTTTAAATGATGTACGAAGTATAAAATAATAATAAAACGTATCATCTTAGATAGGCTTATAGTATATATATAATTTAAATGATCCCTACACATAATAAAATTATATATAATATTTATTATATTTTTATTTCAATTTGTTTAGACATGTAAATTTAGAAGTATCATTTTATTTGTAGAGAAATTTTACGCTTTCCTTATTGTTCTAAAAAATATTAGAAATCAAAATTGACAATGAGTCAAATCATTAAGAAATTATTCATGTGTGAAAAGATTTACTACTAATTGATTAACTTTAACATTTTAGTATGCTTTTCTAACGAGGAAAGTACTCCATATATAATTGTTAATTCATTATTATTGGGGTTAATTAGCTATAATGTATAAAATATGTACACACACTCACACAGTGCTCATTATGTACTCTAATTCGTTATTTTTCTTTATTTTTTATTTTTCTATTATTAATTGAAAAACCATTGAATGTGATATTCTACAAAGTAAAACTAAACCAAGTGGAATCCACGTGTAGGTGTAGGCATAGTCTAACTTTCTTGGGCCTTTCTATCTTCTTTTTAAATAATTTTGGACTTTATAATTTTTGATATGGGCTTCTACATATGTATTAGAATTTTTTTTGGGGTCCCTTTTGGTCCTGGGCCCTAGGCGGCTGCACCCCTGGCCTAGGCCCAGGACCGGGCCTCATTCTGAACTTCTTTAATGCAAGCGAAGGAAATTATCAAATCAAGATGAGTTTATTATATACCCCAAATATAAAATTAGAATCTTCCCAGAAGTTGTTGTAAGGTTTTGGTTATCGTTAAATAATGTCATGATTTCTCGAGCGGAGAATACAAGGGAAATAGGAGAGTAGTTTATATGGTTTTAAATATATTAAATAAGGCTCTGTAAAAAAATTTAGAGCCCCACCATGTGTGATCAAATTAAATATTATTTCCATATGTTGGAATTAAGTGGCAAATTTTAATAATTTTCCATACCGAACGCCCGCACTTCTATTTTCAATTTATCAAAATTACCGTGGTTTTCATGGAAGAACAAAATTGTTTAAGAACTTAAACAGAAACGAAAATAAGTTTATGTATTAGTATATTTTAGTAGTAATAAGTACTCCTCTTTTAGTTACAGTATACTCTTTTTAATCGGATAAATCTTCATTTTTATTAGCTTTAAATATTTTTTCATAAAAATAAAAAATACTAATAAAGCAGATAATAAGACAAAAACTTGTGTCAGCCGGAGGCACCGTGCGGCCGGACCCAAAGTGTCAATCTTTATACAGAAAAGTGTCAATCTATATGAATAAAAATGACAATCTTTAACATAATTATTTTACGAATAAAATGACAATTTTTAAAAGTGTCAATCTTTATACAAAAAAGTGTCAATCTATATGAATAAAAGTGTCATTGTTTTAGCCCGGCCGCACGGTGCCTCCGGCTGACCCAAGTGTGTCCCGATAATAATAGGTACTTATATATAAAAACTAAATTATTATTATTATTATTATTATTATTATTATTATTATTATTATTATATACCAGATTTGGATTTATCAACCCTAAAAAAATTAAGTATTTAAAAATATTATAAAATTAAATTAAATCATGATAAATTAAACTATTGGAAATTGAGATCGGAGGCCATCGAAATTGAGGCAGCAGATTTGAAGTGCTCTTTAGTTTGTTTCCAAGTCTAATAATTATTCGACCTATATAGTAAAATAAAATACTACCTCCGTTCCCACTTGATATGACCTCTTGTATATTTAAATGAGTGATATAAAATAATAAAATATGTCATATCGAGTGAGGATAGAACTATATGTGTCCATCCCATCCTACACTTGGCTTGTACGTGAGGTATATAATATATAAATATGCGAAATGAGATGGGTGGGAGGTTGTACATACAACAACTAGTATTATAGAATTGACTCAGCTCCCAAATGATGTAAAATCAGTATTAATTCCTCCATCTATTCACCTTTCAAACCATCCAACAAAAAAAAAAAAAACAACAACAACAACAACAATCATCCTCATCCATGGCGGAAGCTGCAGTTGCAACCTTACTCGAGAATATTTCACAGCTAGAGATAGAGAAATCTCAGGCCGATCTCATCTCCGGAGCAGAAAAGGAGCTCCAGCTTCTGAAGAATGAACTTGGTTTCATTAAAGCTTTCCTTCGAGACGAGGCGAGCAAGCCGAAGGAGGGTAGAGAGATGGAAAGAGAGATAGAGGAGACTGTTTATGAGGTGGAAGACTCCATTGAAATTTGCTTGGCCAAAGCAACTGCAGCAAAGGCGAGGAATCCACTGCTGCGCAGGCGTTTGTCGCAAATCAGCCTTGCGAAAGTGGTGAAGACCCTCAGAGAAGGCATAGTCAAGGAACTGCTTGAGAAGGTGTCGAAGCATATCTCTGCCGCCGATGCATACAGCACAAGCGTGCCGCTGCCAGCGCGGACTAGAGCGGCAACGGTAACTATATATTACTCACTCCGTCCCAATTTAATGGACCCTTTTTCTTTCCTTTTGCGCATAAGAAATTGAATTTAGGGCGAGGAAATTAATTAATTGATAATTACCAAACAACCGAAACAAAATTATGTATATTTCATTTCTAGAACTCATGATATTGCCTTTGGCTCAAAGATATTGACATATTTTATTATTTTATATTTCATATATGAATATAAAAATTGTCAATATTTCTAAGCCAGAGGGAGTATTTGCTATTGTTTAAAAATTATTCAGCATGAAAAGTTGAAAACATATTCATTGATATTCCTTTTATTTTATTAATTTTTTTCTTCGACTTGGCTATATATATATATATATATATATAGGAAACGATTCGTGTGTTAATAAATCCTGGCGTGTTAAAATATTAAAAATACTTAAAAGTATACAAAACTATGCTTAAATGTGCATAAAATTATGCTTATTATATAATTGTGTTTTTAAATGTATCAATTCATACTTAAATAAAAATCATGCTTATTGTACCTTGAAACCATGCTTAAATCAATGACAGTCATAGATTTGATTAAAATCAATAGTCCAAATTTATTCCTATTTAACACACTAGCAATTATGTACCATAAGCATGATTTTGTATAGCTTTAAGCATGGATTTATATAGTTTTAAACATAGTTCGCATGTAAATAAATTTTAGTGTGAGAAATGCCAAATATATTTAAAGCTACATAAAATCATACTTAAAGCTATACAGAATTATGCTTATGGTATATAATTGTGCTTATAAGCACAAAATAAGCTATAAGCACAATTATGTACCATAAGCATGATTTTGTATAGCTTTAAGCATGAATTTATATAGTTTTAAACATATTTCGCATTTTTCGCACTATGATTTATTTCTATATGAACCAAACTCTCTCTCGCTATATATTTATATATAGAGGAATGATATGCTCATTTTAGCATTATTTTGTTCGATTGTTTTGTATTCTAATATCTTATAAATTAATATTGAAATCATTAAACCTACAAAATGTATAAAAATCGACACTCGATTTGTTATTTTTTCCATCAAATTTCAAAAAATAAATAATATGACAAATTGAGTGTTGATTTTTATATATTTTGTAGATTTAATGATTTCAATATTAATTTCTAAGGTATTTGAATATAAAATAATTGAAAAAATCGAATAAAATAATGTTAAAGTGAGCAAACGGCGATAGGTGCCCACGAATGGTGCTCACAGGATGTGAGTAGCACATCATTCCTATATATGCGGAAAGGAAAAAGAATTTCACGCTCTTCCTTTCGGGAAGGGAGGATTAGGGAAATCCTACTGATTGCAGCTTTTTCCAGTATATATATATATATATATATATATATATATATATATATATATATATATGGAATAGTTTATATGCAAATAAATTCTAATGTGAGAAGTGCGAATTATACTTAAAGTTATACAAAATCTTGATGCATGCAAACGACCCTTATATAATAAGCACCCAAGCCAGAAGTCTAACTCTACCCTTAAGTACCAATGCACAATTGCTTGCCGCTCAGACGTGGGATCGTATCACTATACTAGTAATTAATACTCATTGTACCTTACAATATAATACGATTCCTGTTGCTTCTAATCAAACCATTCCCAATTTTTACACAGGGACGGCGTATAAAGAACAACAGAATCGTAGGTTTCGAATGTCATGAAAAGACCGTAGCTGGCTATCTCAGGGAACAAAAGGAGAAACTCGATGTTATCTCCATCATCGGTAAACCTGGAAGGGGGAAGACAACATTGGCACGGAATGTTTACGAGGCTGCTCATGAATTCCCGATTCGAATCTGGACTCATGTTTGTCGAAATTCAAAATACAAGGATGTGTATCTCAGCATTCTGAGGCACTTCACCGGCGAAGACATGTCTATCCTGAACGAGGAAGAGTCGTGTGAGACTATTTGCGCATGTTTGGATGAAGAAAAGTTCTTATTGGTGGTTGACAACCTAAGCAGTTTTGAAGATTGGGAAGCTATAAAAAAAGTCTTGCCTGTTACTGCTAGTAACGGCAAGGGTAAAGTCCTCGTAACTAGTCGCAATGTCTATGTTGGTGAGGATTCTAACGTCAGTAGCCGGCCTCACGAGCTGCGGGGACTACTTCCAGAGGAAAGCTGGGAACTTCTGCAGTTAGAAGTGTTTGGGAATTTGGAGGATCGCGGCCAAGAGTTGGAAAGAAACGGAAAAGATATAGCGAACAAGTGTGATGGACTGCCTCTGCTGATACTGGCAGTGGCAGGGATCCTCGGCGACCAACTAACAATCAATGGATGGAAGAAGGTGTCTGAAAATGTGAGTCTGTTGTTGCCTAGCAAGACGAACTTATCTGATGTGATGGATCTGGCGTATAGTATGTTGCCTGATGAGTTGAGAGATTGCTTCCTTTATATGGGAATCTTCCCTGAAGACTGGGAGATCTCGGTGTCGACTCTGACCCGCCTGTGGATTGCAGAAGGATTCATACAACCGAGAGAAGGAAAGAACTTGGATGAACTGGCTTCCAGGAATCTAGATGATCTTATCAGCAGGAAGCTAGTGATGGCTGATAAAATAAATTTCAAGGGCGAAGTTAAAACATGCCATCTTCATGACATGGTACGCGAAATCTGCATAATCAAATCTAAGGATCAGAATTTATTTCAAGAGAGAAACAAATCCACAGCAACAGGAGCACTTGAACCTCCAGTTTCTGATGTAGAACATTTTCATCGTCTCTGTCTCCATTCTAACCTCTCTGATTTCCTCTCTAAAAACCCAAAAGGTCCAAAGATCCGTTCCTTGTTGTGTTTCTCTGAGGAACCTTTGGAGTTGGAGCCGCAATACATATTAGATATACACAATTGCTTCCCTAAGCTAAGGATTCTGGAGTCCAAGTCCATCAAATTGAGCCGCTTTCCTGTAAAGACTCCTGCACTAATTCATCTAAGATACCTCACCCTGTATATAGAAGCTCTTGAAGTTCTTCCGGAGCCAATCACTCAGCTATGGAACCTACAATCACTTGTAGTTGAGACAAAGTCTCGTTCTATTACAATGAAAGCAAATTTGTGGAGGATGATTCGGCTGAGGTATTTCAAGACAAAAGCGGCTATTCTTCTAGACAGTAGTTTGGAAGGTGAAGCAGGGCAGAACCTTCATACATTGAACAGATTGGCACCCGAATCTTGCACAGAGGTAGTCTCCAGAAGGGCTAAAAACCTCAAGACTTTAGGGATTTCTGGGAAACTAGCTCTTGTATTCGAGACTAAGTTCCTAGAGAAGTTGCATCATCTCGATAATTTGAAGCTGGTGAGTAGTGTGTCTTATGAAGAGACATCTGAAGATATGTTCCACCATCTTCCGCAATGGAACTGCTTCCCACCGAATCTGAAGAGGCTGTCACTGACGAATACATTACTCGAATGGAAGCATATGTCCACGTTGGCAACGATCAGAAGCCTGGAGGCCCTTAAGTTGAAAGACAATGCATTCATTGGAGTTTCATGGGAAGTTGCTGGTTACATCTTTCCTGGTCTCCAACTCTTGCTCCTTGTCAACGCGGAGTTAGCACTTTGGAAGGCCTCGGAAAATTCTTTCCCTAGTCTCAGATTTCTTGTGGTTAAGGATTGTGAAAACCTCAAAGAAATTCCAGAGTGCTTAGGAACACAACTCGAGAAACTCGAAATAGAGCGTCTTCCTAAGTCTGCAGTTGAGTCTGCCAGGATTATTGAAGGAACAAGAAAGGAAAAACAAGGCGAATCTGCAGTTTCATTCATTCTCAAGATGGGTCATGTGTAAGAGACAAAGTGTTCGAGCTCCAAAGGAACATCTTATTGGGTTAGTTGCAGCATCTCTTCTCCACATTTTGATTTTTTCAGTATCTTTAAATTTCACAGACAATCACTTTTTGATCTACGCAGGGAACAGTTCAAATAACACGATCAAATTCAAATTCAAGTTCAAGTTCTAAAGTACACGACCACCTCCTTTTAGTTAAAGATGAGAAACTTTGAATTGTATGTGACGTATATCAATTTAAACTGTGTTCTTATGTTATGCATTTGTGTTTATCTCTTATTTTCCACAAACTTCCACTCAAAATCATCAAGTAATTATATAACATAGTTCTCCCTTTATCCCATTCAACTAGACCACTTTCTAAAATAATAGAAAGTGATCTAGTTGAATGAGATAGAGAGAGTATTACATATGAATAAATTTAAAAATATAGTATATAAGAAAATATTTCAAAATAATAACAGAATTTAAGTTGTCAAGCTTCTATAAGCATGCAATTTCACAGGTTGATCAAACTCATAATTCTTTTACTTAATCTCTTGATAATCATCTAAACAACAGACAGTTGGACATTTGATCTTTCTATCAATCAAATAAGGGGGCTGGTGGCTTTATATCCAAAATGGATACAATTATAAAAAAGATGTTAGTACCTCTTATTGATCTGATTAATTTTTTATTCAATCGAACAATGGACAACTTCATACTTAAAAAGTTATAACTATTTAAAAGTGTTATTCATTTTGAACCTATTTTTTTGTCAAAACAAATAATTCATAACTTAACATTTAAAATCAGTATAACTATTCAAGACATCTCATCTCTATTGATCTACTTTTCAATTGCAATAAACATATATGGGAAGCTTTACATTTAAAATGAGCATAACTATCCAAAAAATGTCACACCATATTGATTTAAATTTTTTATTATATCAAAGAATTAGCTGTTTTGCATTCAAAATGAATATAATTATTCAAGAAATGTCATACTTGCTGATGAGCTTTCTGAGCCTCCCACAACGCCTCAAATAAAGGGCGATCTAACAATCCACACATATACAACTACCTGAAAAATATTATATATCTCATATTGACATAATTTTCTATTACACATCTAATCAACGGATGACTTGAGATTCAAAACGAAACTACGTGAGAATTGATATTCATATTTATAATATATTTTTTTGTTAGATGTATACCGAACGTTTTAGCATTCAAAATTTAAATGAATACGACCACATGAGAACTTTTATTAACCTATTTTCTATTACTAATAATAACGAGCGGCTTGACATTCAAAATATGTTAAACATAATGAGAAAGGCAAAAACTTGGGTGAGGCCGACCACATAGTGTGGCCGGGTCAAAGTGTCAATCTTTATATAGAAAAATGTTAATCTACATGAACAAAAGTGTCAATCTTTAACATAATTATTTAACGAATAAAAGTGCTAATTTTTAAAAGTGTCAATCTTTCTGCAGAAAAGTGTTAATCTATACAAATAAAAGTGTCAATCTTTTGAACGGCCACATAATACACCCGGGTTCACCCAAGTGTGCCCCAATGAGAAATTATGTTCCTTATTAACTTGAATTTTTTAATATAATTCAATACTAATATTATTTCTAATTAATTGTTCTAATAATATTAAATTATCTTTTTGTATATTATTAAAATTCGTGATAAAGTGATTCTCATTAAATTTCAATGGGTACGAAACTATTATTATTATTATTAAATAAATATTGTCTAAAGAACTTTAAAATACTATCCCCACCTTGTTACGATCCAAAAACAAGATTGATCCACCGATGCAATATATTCCTTTCGTCTCAATATACTAATTTACTTTTATTAAATATCGACTAATAAGTCGGGACGGAAAAAGTATAAATCTGATGACGTTACCTACTCCTACTTGTAATATAAACTCTTAATGTCTATTTTTGCCCGTTTTCAAAGTGGGTATTCAAAAAATACCCACTTTGAAAAAACACATTCCAAAAATGCCCGTTTTACTTAAAATATAATAAAATGGGCCCCACTTCACACATTAATTTCCGCGCTTCACGTGTTATGGGTACGATTTTGTCGTTTTACAATAGCGAATATCGCTGATAAATATCGCTGGCCCACATTTTCGTGCGCTTTTGAAGGAACTTAGAGCGCTTTTCAAAAATAGATAAAAACGCATCGAGCGTTTTTGATGAAACATCGAGCGCTTTTCAAAAATTACGGGCACTTTTCATGAAATTAAAAAAAATGGAAAATCACATTATGGAGCGCTTTTCAAACACCGTCGAGCGCTTTTCAGAAAGCATGGGGCGCTTTTCACAAATTATCGGGCGTTTTTCATTGATTTGTAAAATCTTCAAAAAATTTTTTTTGAGAAAAGTCAAAAACTCCCGGGAGTTTTTCCTCATGGAGAGATATTGAGGCTCATGGAGAGATATTGGTGAAGTGGGGCCCATTTTTATTGTATTTTAATAAAACGGGCATTTTTTGAATGTGTATTTTCAAAATGGGTATATTTTAAATCTATATTTTCAAAATGGGTATTTATAGATTTGGCCCTAATATAAAATTAATTTCGTCGCACCTCAATATTGAGAATGGCGTAGTTAAATAAATGAATACTATAAATTAATGGTTTGTTAGGGGGGCAAATTCGGGATATAATCGGAAACATTTTTTAATTCAACCTGTCATAATTCAACTTCGTAACAATAGTTTCCTTGGATCTATTTTCAATAGATAATCTCAAACGTTACCCAAATATTTTTTTATATTTTTTATATTTGCTGATGAACTGATTACAGCAAGTGGATGACAAAAATGTTGGTATCAACCGGTGGTCAGAAAATACAGAGGTGCTCGCAGAGCTCTGTACAGTGACAGATTCGTTGAACACAAGTGCTCTGATACCACTTGTTGGCATCAACCGGTGGCATAAACAAAGGTGTTCACTGTAAGCAGCACTGTGAGTGCAACTTCGAACACAAACACAGCGGAAAAATTAAAAAGAAAAGAAAAACATGACGGAGGTGAGCACGGAGGTATAGAGAAAACAAAACGGAGACAGGGGTGAGCACGGAGAGCACAGAGGTCACGGAGGTACTCACAGAGGCTAGCTCTGCGAGCACCTCCTCAGAAACTGAGACAACGGAAAACGAAAATAAAAGAAAGAAAAGAAGATGATTTTTCTACAAGATATATGAATAATATCTTGTAGATGCCTCAAGACGAAACAACACTATAATTCACGAAGAATTACAAACCATAGTTGAGGAAACAAATGATTAAAAGTTACTAACACAAACAATTTAACTATCCACTAAGCTAGTTGTATTATGCTAGTATTACTCAACTAAAACATTTTGGATGTCTCTCAAAGAACTCTATCTTTTTTTTCTCTCCAAAAAACGTGTTGCATGTCTCCTCTATCCCCAATAAATCTCCTCCTTATATACAGCTTGATCCTTAGCCACCAAGTTAGGGTTTCGTTTTAGATAAGATCAAATATGATCAAATCTTATCCTCCCTCAACTCTTATCTCGTGGCTCCAAACCCTAGCTGAAAACGTCCGCCATCAGCCTACTATGATATTGGGCTTGGGCTTGATCACACAGTAGCTCTGCAGCCCACGAGCTCTGTATCTGCCACATCATCGACCACATCATCACTCCCCCTTAATCCAGCATGTATATTGTATTAAACCTATACAAAATACACTAGAAAAACAAACAAGTGAAGAAAGACAAAACTTAGAAGATTGAATCTACAAGTAGATTCCAACAGTAAATGTATTTGGTATTCCCTCCAGTTCAAAATTTATAGATCTTTTTATTATCTTATATCTCATATATGAATTAAAAAGGTCCATGAATTTTGAGATTGACGTAGGGGTGTCAATGGGTGGACAATACCCGGACCCACTCAAGACCCAATCATTAATTAATTTATAGGTCCGGGTCCAAGTCCGACCCAGTCAGATCCGTATATGCACAGGTTTGACCCGACCCGATCCATGCGTTCCGGATTCAGGTAGGACCCGGCCCATTTTTTTTTATTCAGTTTAATTAAGGGTGGGAATTTGGGTTCGGGTTTCGGACAGTGTTTTCAAACCCGGACCGGACCGGCCGGTCAGACCGGTTTAACCGCCAACCGCCTTCAAGACCGGTCCAGGTATGCTCGTCAACAGGTTGGTAGATGACCAGATGCAAACCGGACAGAACCAGTTAAAACCGGCAAAACCGTCGACCCGGTCGTCCGGCAACCCAAATGAAACCTTTAGGTAGTGTTTGGTACATTTTTTAAGTCATCTCTAGATGACTCATCTCTAGATGACTCATATGAATAGTATTCAAGATGAATGAATCATATGTTGTTTGGTAGCAAATATTTCAAAGTGAGATAAAAAAAATAAATAATAATAGCAATAATAATGAATTATTATTAATAATATTATTGTTATTATTATTGAGTCATATTTATTTATTAATTATATAATTATAAACGACAATATCTATAAAATATTATTAATATTATTATTATTTAACAACAACTGCAATCTACATTATTAAAATATTATTGAGTCCTATTATTATTATTATTATTATTATTATTACTACAAAGTGAGAAGAGAGAGTCATCTCCCTTCAACTCACCATTTTGGAGAGTTGAGTTAAGTGGGAAAAACAGTAAATAGCAACGGGCCGGGTAGATGATGTTCGGGCTTTTCACTTTTTGTAAAATGCTACCAAACGCCGGATGAAGGGAGATGACTCATCTCATCTTGCCTTCATCTTGCTTGATCTTGCCTACAAAACAGAGCCTTAATCCGATGTTTCTCCTTTTCTCCACATGTCATAATGTCATATAAGCCACAGCAGATCTGCACTTTCACTTTAATTTACGCACGGATAGCTATTGTAGAGAGAAGGGGAGGTTGGAGGGGAGGCTCTAAATTCTTTCTTTTTTTTACAGAGAGAGATGGAGAAGAAAGGTTGAGGAAGAGGAAAGGTTGAGATTCAGGAAGAAAACAAAATGGAGAGAGAAAGTCGTGTCCCGTGGTTTAGGGCATGTACAATGGGGAGACTCTAATCTATGTGGCAAAGTTAAGAGTCAACTCTTAAATTTCTTCACCATTGAGGAGCCCAAATATAAGAGCCTAGGCTCTTAGTTAAGAGCTTGGGCTCTTAAGCTTTTTTGGGTCCCACTTCAATTTTTTTTAATTATTTTATTGTTTTCATTTTTGTTGTACATTCTTTTAATTTTTTTGTTGATATTTTGTTTTGTTTTCATTCAAATTTCTTTTTTTCTTTTTTTTATATATTTATGTATCTTTCCATTACAATATTTTTTTATATTTATTTGTCTTGTATTGGAATTTCATATTTTGATCAATGTGGAGAAGCTTTTATGATTGTATTTTTATATTTTGAAGTTATGTTAATGCAAATCAAGAAGTGCTTACTTTTATATTTTGAAGTTATGGGAGCAGATTTTTATTTTTAGTTCTTATTCGGTGTAGAAGTGCTTGTGAAATGAATAAGTTGTGTGCTATTTGATGTATTATTGTACTTTGTATGATTATTTCAAGTTTAAGAATATTAGCTATTTTTTTTTTCCTCAAGTAAATTATATTTTGAATATAATAAATAAATATGCTATTAAAATTATTAATAATATATATTAAAAATAAGTCATTTAAAATAACAATTTAATTTAACAATATTGATATTAATCACAAAATATAATAGATAAACTATACATTTAATAATGATAAGTAATTGATTTTGATGAAGTGGGACCCAATAAATATTATTAGAGCCCAAAATTAGAGCCTATCATTGTGAAATTTTTTATTTTGGAGTTCTTATCTAGGTGTCATTTATAGAGCCCAATTTAGGCTCTCCATTGTAGATGCCCTTAGGTATAAACTGGTTGAGAGAAAAGTAAAAAATAATTAGAGTCTATCTAGGTTCTAAATAATTAGGCTCTAAATCAATGTATAATTTGGTAATTGAAATTAAAATTTAAAAATTGCTAAATTAATGACTTTTCCTTATACTGAAGTTAATTCTAAGTTAAATTTCAACTTTCGAATTGAAACTCTTATTTTGATACTTTGATGGTATTAGTATATCTTTTATCAATGGATTGTACTTACTAATATTTTGGAAAATTAAAAGTACTTACTATTTTGTAAATTTGAGTCAGTATTTAACATATATATATATATATATATATATATATATATATATATATATATATTTGAAAAGTATTATATATATGTCATCCGGTTTTTTAGAACGGTTCAACCGGTTAAACCAGTGACCTGATGACCCAGTTTAACGACCGGTTCGTTATCCGGTCCGGGTTTCAAAACATTGA